>KQ963016.1:18250-38450 GCA_001563735.1 Leucoagaricus sp. SymC.cos
TTCATCATACCAAAAGTCCCCTCTGCGACACTCATCTGAAATCCGATGACTTTATTGTCGTCAATGAGATGTACACCCCAATGACTGAGGAACACATTTACGTTCCTTGGTCACGCAAAGGCCTGTCGTCGCCAAGGCTCTACCCCTAAGATCCATGATCCAATACTCGTCGTTAATTGAATCTATTTTTCCCGGATAAAACACCGACATTTTCACTCCGCTGCTTATACCATTCTTACACTCCTCAACTTCCGCTGTGCAAATGTACTACACATACTGGATGTGGTGAAATGGAAGGGTCGGGACATTTGTGACTGTGAGGCGCCCTTTCAGTACGTCTTACCGCCTTCACATGAGGTCAAAATTTTCCCCTGGACAGCTTCTGGTGGAGATACTCGCCTCGCCATACTCTGTCATACGAGTATCGTACACAAGGAGCTGCACCAGTATCTATCAATCCCCTCATTCGACAGGGCCTTACCACGTAGATATGACACAGTCAACACTCGACGTTGTACCACCACATGATATCATGCGCGTAACGCAGGGTCTCACTTGCTGACAAATGTTGTACCCAACCCTCCGATACCGCCGTTCCAAGCACCCAACGCTCACAAACCGGCGCTCAGGCGCAAGAAGATGAAATGAACGCTGAGCTACCCATGTTCACTCTTGGAGCAGTTCAAGGCATGTACCTGGTCACTGCATTAATGGAATCTAACGGGCTACTTTTAGATATTGCAGAGGCGGACTGATAGCGTAATGCAAATCTACCGAGCAGATGGATACCGACTGTGGTGCATGAAGACAGCGCTTGGCCAATCAACAATTGTTGACGGTAAAAACGTCGGTCGTCGAGTTGATTGAGAGGAATCACCAAAACACTGAGAACTGTGAGTGGCTCCTTTATCCTCAAAACTGATTTTATGGCTCACATACCGTGCGATTCCTTTAGATCCGAGAAACTATGCTGGAACAGGATGGATGAATAGATTCAGAACAGGTCGAACGAGAGGACATGTGAGCCTACAAGGAGCAGTGAAGTAGATATCATTGAATAATCCGTGTTCGAAATATATACTGCGTTGTACCAGTGTTGAAATATATTTATACTTCTATTTTTATGAGGTCGTGTATTGGAGTAGAACGAGTGATAGTTTGCGTGAGAGATTGAGTGAGCTGCTTCCAATCCTTGTAGAGAAAATATCCGTCAAACCTCCTCTTCAGCCAAGGCGGGGTAAACAAAACCTTGGACGCCAGATTTCCTCCGAATAGCTTTATGCTACTGGTAGCTGAGCGCTGAGAACTCATGAATGGATCGTAGAGCCAGATCAGTGGCAGTAAATCGTTTGCAATGGGATTGAGCATGTTGTATGCTTTCGTCGCTGAAGGTATACACACCTACAACTAGTAAACACAGAGAGGGAACAAGGCGAGGTAAACCAGGCATTTCTGTAGGGATTCTGGACCCAAATTGAAGAGAAATATTGGTACATGAAAAGCAAGACATATACAATGGCAGCCACGTTAAGCACTTGAGTCGTTATGCCATAGTGCTGATTCGTTGAAACACGATCGCGCACGTACATGATATGAAAGCCAAGGGCGCCAACTAGACAAAACACAAGCGGTTTGTGCTCGCCGACTCCCCTACTGCAATGAATTAAGACGGGCGGAGGAGGCGTGAAAAACTACCGGTGTGGGTGCATCTAATGATCACAAGAAGGCCACTACAAACTGTAGGATGAGGTTGTAGGTGGTTGACCTGCGTCATCAGCATCATTAAAAACCGACCTGGTCGGAATTTCCTCCTTTCTATGTATGCTCCATTGAAGAGATACACAAGGAAAGAAATTGAGGCGCTATGCAATGACTTGGTAAACAGAGCGAGAAGTTCAAAGGTGGAAGTAAATCTGATTGCGTTCGCACACACGATTAGGAGAGTAAATTCAAAGTGACAAGCTTAATGAGACATTGGGTCGTGTTTCAAGAGGCAATTGTATGGAGTGACGTCGTTTGGAAATCGGGACCTTGTACGCGATGCTCGTGTGTTCCGAAGCGGAGTCATTGCGGGTCTTCAGTGGAAGGGAAAGGTTCTTTTGGCATTGTGTGTCGAGAAACAAGAGATAGAATAAGTACATAGAATACGATACATGTGGCAAGCAACGAATGTTGAGTCCATACCAGCGCAATCACTGAATCACTTCTCTCGACTGCTGAGAACAGTTCCAATCTCTTGAGGACCAGGACAAGTAGGGCACAGGATCTCGGATTCACGTCCTTTTTTGTCCTGAAAGAACAATTCTTTGAGACTTGGTGATTGACCAAAACCTGTCCACAGCAAGAGTCCCGGTCCCATCTAGTAGAACCTGAACGCATCATTATCCAGGCTTCCGATCTCTTGAAATCTTCTCGATTGTGGTAAGGGCGGAAATCAAGTCCGTTTGCCAGGGAAGAGGCAGGGCTGAGGTGGTTTGGACGGATTTCACAAAACTTGGGCGCCACAGCATAGACGGTGCTTTGTCCGTGTCGACGGGCGAAATGATCGGCCGGAGGGACAAAGGCTCGTTCGATTCGTGTTGAAGGGCTCTTAGCATGCGAGGTACGATAGGACGAAAGAGGTGGCGTAGAGATCAGAGAAGAATCAGAGGACGGCAATTAGTTCAGCGTCCGATGAGGAATGTATAGTCTACTTACCTGTAGCCGCTCCTAGGATTTATACCTAGTGATTATCCAGCATGAGTGTGTCCACTCGAGGATGGCGTCTCCAATTCCACGGGTCGTCGGTTGAGCTACGCCCAGCCGCATCGTTTGACGTGGAAAATGTGGCTGGCGGAAAGAGACGCGTGCGAGGGTGGCCATATCGTTCATGGGATTCGAGAGGATTGTACTTGTGGACAGACGACACAAGTCGAAAGGAAGCACATGGTGGAAGAACCAATAGATTGGCGGGAGATCCGTGAGTGCGACAAGGGTCCCTGCATGGGCAAATGCAAGCGAGTTCATTTGCATATCCCAACGGTGGATCAGGGCCGCGATTGATCTGCACACATCTGCGTTCATGGACCTGGTCCGCAGATACTCGTTCGCTACTCAGCATAAAACGAGAAGTGCCTCTAGGCACTGGGCTGACTTCGGCGTGATTCAGATTCAGTAACTTGGCTATTGTGAAAAATTCTGGCGTACAACCAACTGTAGGGGGAGTTCCGCGTTATGAAAACAGGCATCGGGCATCTCCTATTGAGTTGTTCTGGTCGTGATGCACCAATTGGATCAGGAGGTTAACAGGCGGAGAGTGATCGAAAATCGCTTGGGTAGAGAGAGTAGATGATTTTCGGAGAGCATGCTATGAGGGCATCGCTGTAGAAGTGCTTGAAGCCATTGATATCCAATGGGCGCCATAGAGAGTGAACAAGAGGGCCGTTCTGGCGGGAGCGTCGTACCTTGAAGGCGGAACGTTGGTGGCTGGCGTGTGTCTGGTGGTGGACGTGGCGCGATGACGATTGAAGCGCAATTCAGCTCGCATCCATATCACGACGGTGTCGAATGCACAGACAGGAGAGAGTTAGTATCGGTTGAGGCAATCTCGGAGCTCAGCGGGCCCTGTAGGGCTGAGACTGAGAGTTGAGGGGCGCCAGGTGATTGCTCAAGGTGGCCGGGCATCGGCCTGAAAGGTGCTTTCTTCAGAACCATAAGTGAGATGAGTAGCATGCGATTTCGATCCAGGATGGAGGGTTCCTAACATGCGAGGTATGACACGATGGACGAGGTGGTGTGTGGGTGAAGAAAAGACTGGAGGATATCAATCAGCTCAGTATCTCACAAAACACGTAACCTACTTGCCCGTATGCCGCTCCTGACTAGATCAAGTATTTGTCAAACCCAAGCATCATACGAGCGCGGGGTATCCAATCCACCGAGCCATTGAGGGGACTACACCGAAGCCACACAAACCAATATAAAAGATGCAGTTAGCAGAAGGAGGGGGGCTCTAGTGGGCTTAGAGGAAGGAGAGCCGATGTATTGGCAAGAGATGAATGCGGGGAGGGTTGGCTGAAAAGATGTCTGGGAGTGGGACGTCGGGGAGATAAAGCTGACGTTCCAGGAAAAAGGGGGAGTCGTTTTCGGCACGTAGAAGGCGGCAGGATCAGTGATTTCGGTGGTTTCGGTGTGGGGATGCAGCGCGTTCGATAGGCGCTGGGCTTCGCGTTCTTCTCATCAACCCCTCTCTCCTCAGGCACATGCCAAGCCGGTACCCAAACGGGACACAGCAGAACATCCTTTGGCTGAACTTCGGGTAACTGCCTTCCGTCACGACATCAGCAAACACCGCACTCACTTACATCAATTCAGAACGAAGACGCCGTCAGAGTGACCTCAATTAACCCACGAGCCATCCGGCTTATTGACCTCTGGGGAGCTTAATGGCGCAAGGTTAGGACTGCTTTGTGAGCGTATGGCATTTCAGTCACATGAACAGTTCGTAACAGAGTGGCGGAGCTCTCAATCAACGAATTGAACCAAGTAGTACGTGAACATCTTCAGATGCGTGAATAGATGTGGCTGATCATGACTCTCTGTCAGGGACGGTGTGGTTTTGTTGCAGGAATCTCTTCATCTCGAATATACTCATTCCCTCGCTCTCCCTTCGTCGACCAGATGTATGATGGGCATTCGAGCTTTGTGTTTATACAAGGAGAGCTCTTATGCACCAGCTCACTGTTCAGGGCATGCGAATACTCCTTTGCTTGACTGTGAGAAATTGGGATAAAAGACTGTCGAGAGATGAGGAGAGAGAGACGTCAACCACATAACGGAGAGCTCAACCGTGTGAAAGGATTCATGGACGAACTTCTTCAGAACGCTACGTTCCCCAGGTCCAGACCGTGGATAAGGGCTGCATCTGGTTCGCTTGTCGGAGGATATGGAGAAGGTGGAGAGTATGCTGGGAAAAGGTGAGATATATAATCGAAACTTCTTTCGCCACGAACTTACTGAAGACTGGAACTCCGTCTGTCATCCATCCACGACTCGAATCACCAATCAGCTCATTTCAGGACCTCAAAACTGAACATCGCTTACCTCCCCCCGCCTCACGTCCTCCAGCCTTTGTCGTCCGATGTACAGGAGGATCTCTCCTTCCCGCACTGAACATGCGCTGGGAGTTGGTAATGATCTTTAAGAATTGCTTGCTCCGTTCGGGAGCAAGTGCTCCTTGAAGGATTCCCACTTCACACAACAGCGCGTCATCCATCGAACGCTTTCTGGGCTGTGTATTTGGCGACGAAGACAGCCAGACCAATTCAGAAACACGTCAAGGCAACCTCATCTAACACTATCACATCGCCCGATCCCTCGACTTCATTCCATTCCCTTTCCATATCCCGGACACGCTTTCACACGATCCTTCTTTCTCTACTGCTAAAACAATATTCCAACACTTCAGACCACACACGCACACAAAACGATTCTTGTGGAGGTACCTCCCTGAACGCCAATGACAGGGCTGGTATGCCGGAGCCCAGTCATCGTCACGAGCTCAAATTGGTAGCGTGTATTCGCTTCCCGCTTCGACTCGTATTGCCTTCCCGTTTCGCTTACCTCAGAAACAGTTTTCTGAGATGTAACATCCACGAAACGCAATCTTTTCAGGAAGAACTAGATCTGTCACTGTCATACGTGCCCACCTTGGGCCTGACAAAGACAGCAGTCCAGTTGCGCCCCCAACGTCCGGACTGTGCGCGGCTTCCACTCCGCTGAATTCATGGGCTTATGTATGATATTCGAGAGTTTCCTCTGGGATTATATGAGTTGAATGGCGAGCGAGAGCACGAGAAGTTCAGAATTTCCGTTATTGTGGTATGTGGTGTAAAAATTGGCTTTACAACTGTTCTTGACACCGTCGTTGCATATCCGGGCATAGATGTACTCTTCTTCATTCAGAATTTCCGTTATTGCGGTATGTGGTGTAAAAATTGGCTTTACAGCTGTTCTTGACACCGTCGTTGCATATCCGGGCATAGATGTACTCTTCTTCCGTTCACCGGCAAATTCAAACCTTGTCGCTCGTTTTCGTTATAAGTCATCAATGCTCTTCGCATCCAAATTGACGGTGCTGTTATCGTTGACGAAGGATCGATCAATCTCATATCTCTGACAGCTTTTGTATCCCCCTTTCTGTCAATCAAAGACTTTTCAGCTCGTGCCATATTCCGGACTCTATCCAAGTACTTCACACCTGCTGGTATCCGCCTCTAGTTGGCATCAATACCACGGTCACCACTCATTGAAGTTCTCTTGAGCATGATGTCAGGCCTTGACACCCACCGCGTCATCTCGTTCATCACGAAAATGTTAGGCGCCAGATGTGCTCCAGATGAGGATTATATTGCAATATCCAGGTACGGTTGTGTATATGATACGTACTTGGAGCTAGATCTGACAATATATTCACTCATCTGGCGCTTAATGTTTTCGTGATGCTTAGAGCCATACACAATGCCCAGCGGACCTTCCACGACAGAATCAATGAATTCTAATTCACTTTTTGGTGCTGATTCACACAAAGTGGTCGCAGTCTCTGTGCCAAATAGAAATCAATCAAACGAGGTTGAACAGTTGATGGTGCGTACTCGTACCCTTCCTTTCCACTTGCCAATCGTTCCATCTTCGGCGTAACTCGTCGTGCACCCTCGCCAGTCCCATCCAATTTGCCCGTCTGCTACCGCTGAGTGTCTAGCCTCCTGTTGGTTCTGGGACACCAACGTGCCGTGAACCACTTTATTTCCAACCCTGGGAATGCCACCAGACTGCCACCAGACTCACTCGACTTTGTGAGTTATTTTGACCTCTACTTTAACCCCTATCTCAACCTCTCTGACACGAATTCGAGGTTCGCATGATACAGTGCCTGAGCTTCCTTTCAAGCCAACAGTGTAAGATTGATAATACAACCTCTACAATCACTAGAAAAAGTGCTAAGTAATAAAGCGACAGTCTGCACGATCTCGGTCAAAGCAACATGCTAGATAAAATACCGAGTGCTTTAAATCATCAGTAAGTTACGAAGAATCAAGATGAAAAAGATACGCACACGACCTGCAATGAATGGAAGAGCTGAGACGGACGTCCGCCAGCTGGCGAAAACCAAGGCCCGTGAGCTTGACTTGGGGGAGTGAACGAGAGGGGAGGAGAGGGTTGCGATTAGCTGAAGCAGTCTCTATGTCGGGCACGGGCAAATGCAGGTTAGGGTCGCAATGAATCTCAGTCTACATCCACCTGGTGCGCAGACACTCCAGCGTCTCATCTCAGGGTTTTCACTCATTCCAGGACTTAAATGCTCTTGCTCTTCGTGTGCCTCTTACGATATCCCTCACTCTATGCATGAACCACTACGCACATGCCCTTTCTTTCCACTTGCCAAACGTTCCAAGATCTTTGGCGTAACCTGTCATCCACCCTCACCAGTCTCATCCAATCCGCTGATCTGTGAATACTGAGCGCCTAGACTCCTTGTGACTTCGGGACGCTAACGTGCCATGATTCATGAACCACTATTATTATTCCAAACCTTGGGAATCGCCCAGACCTACTCGACCGCGTGAGTTAGTTTGACCTTGACTTCTACCACTACCTTGACCTCTCTGACTCTCTCACTCAAAGGTTGAGGTCTGTACAGCCACATAGCCTAGCCTTGGTTTTCTTTTCGAGACGGCGTCTTCCTTGGTGCATGTTCACGGCTGCTTGGACTTGTGCTGCATTGGGAATGAGATGATCTCAGTTGCCACTCCAACGAAGGGAGCGCGCGCAGCTTACACTCAGCCATGCTCGATTTCATTGGCATTGAGTGGCGCAAGCTAGGAGGGACAATGAGGACTGGCAATTGTCGACGGTGTTGACGCGGTACATTGCAACTTTTACGAGAGAACCATCGTAGTTTTTGACTGATGTTCAGCGAATCAAGGCCTTCGATCTTCCTGCTGCAGGTCTCAGCATCAGTGACCTTCGTTCGTTCTATCGAAAGACCCCTTGCGATGTTTTCTGAGGCCCGTCGACATCATTATCGACAAGATATACATTTTACAACCTCGCTCATGTCTTTCTTTCTTCATTCCCTCCCTGCCACCCTTTCCTCATGGAGATGCACGATAAAGTCTCTACACGCAGGAAGAATTGGAATAGTTCCACATGGTATGATCCACGAATGTCGAAGGAAATCCCAGCGGGCTCTTCAGCACTAGACACGTAGATCTGGTCGCGACTCCCGCGTTTACCAGCGATAGACCTGGACGGTGGATAAGACACGCACCCCAAAGTTAGGCAGAGGATGAATTCCTGGAGGTAGATAGAATGACGCTGGATTTGAGGCATGATAGTACGTGATGAATCGAGGATGGAGGTATTGGACGAGGCGCCGAAGAGGTTCGCGGCTGGTATTGACCTGTGGTCTGGCTGCTTGGCTACCGAAATTGATCACAGTTTAAATTGTTTCATGCCGAGCCAATGAAGAAGTTGTTCGCTTCACGCACAGAGTCCTGTACCAGCATCTGTATTCATCTGTCTTTTCATAATTTTACTTTCTTCTACAATATTGCAGCTCGTTCAGCGATGGTGTTGATACGTCTCAAGTCAGCTCCGGTGCAACGCCCAAGCTGTTTCACATCTTCCTCGTCTCATACAGCAATTCAAGTTCTCTCAGACCGGTGTTGATGATGTTCCCCGGCCTTGGGATCGAACCATTATCAAGGAGACAAAGAGGAAAGTAAGCCTATGTTTGCGATTTGTTCCAAACAAATCCGATTGATGGACCTGAGACGGCGTAAAATAGTACAGGATATGAATTCAAGAAGAGATTCAAAAGGATAACTCTATACGAAGCGTTCACAGTCAAAAATAAAATTGATAGCTCAACCCCTACGGTCCGTAGAAAGGAGTGCCGGTGATATAATCTTGGTCAGTGAAGTTCACGAGTCACTAGATCAAGATACCACTGGCACGTACGTCAAATATCAGTAACTTTTGAAGTATCGAGTAGACATTGGGTACGCACACGAACTAGAATAAATGGAAGAGCTGAGATAGATGGCCGCCGGCTGGCGAAATCTAAAACTTTTAAAGTTGGGAGTGTGACTTGGAGGAGTAGACGCCAATGGAAGCACGAGCGTCAAACCATTGTGAAAGGGTGATCTCTCATCCGCTGCGAGCGACCAAAACGGGCGGTAATGTCATGAAAGTCATGCATGCATACATGCATTGCCGTGAATCAGTTCATACATCCAAACTCTCTATTCCGGAACTGAGGTTCCAGCTTCACAGTCGCAACATCAAGTTTCAATCAGTCTTAGAGAACCGCTCGTACTTCATGAGTCGATGCTGAATAGGAACTGGGGATGTGAGGTGAGGGGTAATGTGAGGTGATTGTGTCTTGCTGAGTCGTTCTGTTGAGTGCATAGTAGATACGTTTCAGAAGGATTGTTGAGCGTCAACGAAGGGGCGAGGGGTGAAAGGCGCATGATACGGACGTCAGAGAATGAAGTCGCCAAAAAAGGACGAAATATGCTCGTCCAAGATTGAAATGAAAGTATGGATCTTATTCTACCACATGCAAGCACGACACATGATTGCCTGACCAACGTGCGCAGCAAGCCAACAACAAGAGATGCACGGAGGTGAGTAATCCATTAAAGAGGAGTAGATATTGGGGGAAGAGGAGTGAAGAGCTGAACGAGAGACGTGATATGAGGAGGGAGGATGCAATATGGAAACTTCTGCCTAAAGAGAGAGATTGTTGGCTCAGATACCGACAAAAGTGGAAAAGCACTCACGAGTACTTGTTTGAGGAATGCACACCTGTTGAGATCGTGACCCAGCTGCCCTATTTCACAACCCAGCTATTGATGACTCATGGCTCTAGAATCATGCCCAGGCGTTGTTGAAACAAACGAATGGATTAAGCTTGAGTTATAACTGAAGAGCTGAATGATTGAGTGATCCTGAACCTGGAGAGTCGAGCGAAATCAGGTGTGAATGCACGAGCCCTTTGAAGAGGCGCCATAAGCACAATGTCAACAAAATGAAAAACAGACTTACCGTGGTCAACTTTGTCTCCAGAATAAAACTCCTCATTTCTCAGATGATGATGTACTCGTGGTACGCCAATAGACTGGAGGAGGACACGGAAAATCAAGGGTAGATCGATTGGATGCATCTTGTCCTGGCGGTGGAGGCGTGCAGCGAGAGCCGCCACAAAGATTGTCGGAGCCTTACAAGTGGCCGAAGAGAGTACGTTGGCAAGGGAAGGAGGATTGGCTGAGTACAGAATCATTGGCATTAGGTAGTTGCAATTCCAGCCCATAGCGGATGGGAATATAGAGCGCAAATGCCAATAATGCTAGACAACTGGTTGCGGGTGTTGGCCGCAGACTCGCAGCTAGAGCATGGATTTGTTGGGAGCTGCTTGGTGAGGTCATCCATACTGAGGAGACGGATTGTGAGGCCTTGAGGATAGGCGTGAGTGGACACTGGATGCGGGGGAATCCATCAAGCAGGAGTCGATATAAATAGCACACGCACAACCACATATCCCGATTTAGTAATGATTGGTTGATCTACGTGCAGACTTCTTCACCTGCCAATGTGTGTTGACGCCGGCGTGGCCTGTCTCCCTCTCGTGCCATGACTACCCTAGAAAGCCCCCGGCCTGTGGGAGTGCGTACGCTTAAGCGGTGAGCTCAAAATTCCCTGCCAATGGAAGTATGGTGGCTCAGTGCTCAGCGATGGTTTAACATATTCCTCAGGTCTAATCCGTCGACTATTCAAGACAAATTTCTAGTGCGATATACAGGATGGTGTGTACGATGTGCGTTATTACGAGTCAGGACTCAATAGGGTCAACACAGGTATGCATGTCCAGGAGATGGAGACCCCCTGAGACGAGGTGAGTCTAGCTGGGTAATTGAATCTTGAAGTCCCTGTTAATAATTGGATTTAGGTCATCACGGTTGGCTTCAATGGTTCAATTTTCGATCCCCAGACATGAAAAATCCCTGCATCGACCTATTTCCCGATGTCTACTCATATTCCCCCCCCGAGCTTTACCCTGTCCCTGGGCTCACCACAAACAACAATCAACAGACCTTCCTCTTCTCGTCGAGGAATCCTATAACTGTGCAGAGGTATGCCTACCTCTATTGATGTTCTCCAGATGTGCTGACGGTTACTTCTGGTAGACACTTCCATTGGATGGCGGAACATGGCGTCGATGGAGCTTTTTTTCAGCGTTGGGCTGTCTCCCTTGGGAAAGGCCAAGACCTCCGGAAGAGCCTGAATGATGAAGTGATTGATCACGTCCGAGAGGCTGCAGAGAAGGAGGGCCGGGTGTTTGCAATTGAGTATGCATGCCAAACCTTGTTTCCGTATGCTGCACGTTCTGAATGCCATACTGCAATAGATACAGTGTACGTGATGTCTCAGCAAATGATGTTGCACTGGCGGACGTCCTTGAGCAAGACTGGAAGAATCTTGTCTATGAAAAGGGCGTGTTGAACTCTCCGAATTATCTGAGGGAGAATGGAAAGCCCGTCATATTACTGTCGCGTAAGTCGGCATTTCGCCATTTTGTCGCAATCTAGGGTTGATCTAGTCCATTCTATTGCTTTCATTCATGTTTCGGCACATAGACTTGGGATGGCGCGATGCCGGCCTCACACCCGCACTCGTTCGGTCCATTGTGGCCATGTTCCGGAGAATCACGCCTGGAAGAGCATACGTTATGGCATATCTACATCATTTCTGGAGAACGTTGGAGGACGATGCTGATCCAAACCCCGAGTTTCTGGATGTATGGCTCAATGAATTCGATGCTATCTGTCCCAATACCTGTACCAACAACGGAGAAAGAATGAAGGCAGACATGGAGTTCATCAGGAAACGGCTTGAAGGTGGCCAGAAGACAGTTGACTATATTCCCTCGGTATCTCCTGGGGAATCAGTGAGTCGTTGCGGGGACTTCAATCGTCAGCTGACTAGTCCAAACCTGTAGAGACATAACTCAACCGGCGGGAATAACAAGTGGAACAAGATCAAGCGTGACGGTGGAAGGAGCCTGTGGAATGAAATTTACGATGCAAGCATGCTCGGTGTTCAAACGATGTATGGACTGTCATGGGACGAGTAAGCGCACAGCTTCTGTCACTCGAAAGTAGCTCACGCGCATCTGGTAATAGTTACTGCAGTGGAAATGCACTCTTGCCAGTTGTCCCGCATAAGAATCTGTTACCTCAGTCCAACAAATGCAAGTTCATGGCTTTAGATGAAGATGGACATGATCTTCCGCCCGACTGGTGAGACTGTCATATGTCTACACAGTACATGCGCTTATCTCACATATTATTTGAGTAGGTATATGCGGATCTGTGGTCTGGCAGCAGAAGCACTGCATGAAAAACGCTCGTTACCCCGGGAAATCCCATGGCAGAATTTGGTAGATTATTGGGCAAATCACCCGAGACACGAGAGAACATCAATTCACACATCAAGACGGAGTAACATTTCAGAACGCAAAGCTAAAACTCCAAACAATACTCCAGATTTACAAAAGGGAAAGGTCATCTCCAAAGCTAGCGGACAATCGAGCCTTTCTCTCTATGGTAGTCGCAGTCACTCAGCGAACATCCCTGAGGCGAAAGAGGTTTGTCCTGTATTTGATCAAATCCTCGACCTCTGAATATGACCTGATGCATGGTGTATTGATTTATAGGAGTCAAAAGCGACCAACGAAGGTTCCTCGGGAGCAGAACTGAGCGCCAAGCTTGGAGGTACTTAAATTTTCGTTTGAAGTGCTTTAGGCTACTATATTTGCATAGATGACCAATTCGAGACGTCACTTCAACTTCTGTCGCGGGTTTTGACACAACGAGCATCGGTTGGGAAGCGTTTAGCCGCAATTCATCTGGACCAGGTGGATGCGCAACACTTGGCCGATTTTTTGGACAAGGCATGGAGTTTTCGGCTACGCTGAAATGCATCTTCTCTAAACAGTTTCCTACTTAGGTCCTTGATGAAGAAAACCCTGTTGACTTTGAAGAGAAGACTCAAAAGCGGATTCTTTCTCTTCTTTCCGGACTCTCCAAATCAGCTCAGGTCTTTCCTGCACGTTGCAAACTGACAGCAGTTCAGTGCAACCTCAACATTCCATTACACCAGGGAGGTTTTGGTTATGTCTGCAAGGGAATCTACAACAGCCACACTGTGTGTGTCAAGGCGGTCCGCTTATATGCAGAAGAAAAGGCCAGTGCTCGATTCCTACGAGTACGTATGACCTGTTGCTATTTCCATTATGATGTCTTCTCACTAATCAGCTGATAGGCGCAAGCAAAGGAGTTGATCCTATGGTCGCATCTCTCGCACCCAAATATCATACCGTTTTATGGTGTGTGGGTCCCTGATGAAACTGCCCAAATATGTATGGTTTCACCATGGATGACAAATGGTGATTTGAATCGCTATTTGAGGGCTGTTATTGATGTACCACGACTGCCCCTTGTGAGTGATTTTCCCCTGGTAGTGTTCCTGTTTGACCGCTCCTCTAGTTGTCGGATGTGATTCACGGCCTGGATTACCTTCACAAGATTAAGATTGTCCATGCAGACCTAAAAGCAGTACATGATTCATCCTTGTTAGTCAATATCATCTGACCTTGGAACACTCAGGCAAATGTTCTGGTTTCAGACATTGGACGAGCAATGCTCGCTGACTTTGGGATTTCGCACATTGCATCAACTCGGCTGGCAACAACGACCATAGTCTCTCTCGGCACCCCGCAGTGGACTGCACCAGAGCTTGCAATAGGGGATGGCATTAATGGACCGACTCCAAAGAGTGACATTTGGTCCTTTGGTTGTGTTGTTTACGAGGTAGTACAGGTGCACTTTTTGAGTCTAATTCTTTACTCATGCTCACTTAGGTATTGACCGGCAACACACCATTTCATTGGTACAGGATGTCCCACCAGATATTGGCTGCCATGATGAGGCACAGTGCGACACCGCTTCAAGTACCCATTGAAGATGGCGCCAGTCAAATTGATGGTCGATTGCGTAACATGATGAAGCGGTGTTTTAATTATGTTGAGAAGGATCGACCGACGTCGGGAGACATCATTCAGTTCTTTGTGGAATTGAACATCGTGGATAAGCGCCCTTTACCGACTAATGACACCGTACTCTTGGCTGCACGCAAAGCCAGGGCCGACATCAAAATTGACTATGATCGCGTCTACAAGATGCTAAGAACTGTGAGTGTGGGTCCATCCTCGGAAATAATTTTTTTGCCTCATGGACCATGCGAATGGACAGATTCGCGACACCCCTTTGGAGCAGGACCAAAAGAGCGATGATGAGGTCCAGTAAAGGTTGGGTGAGGTGACATGAGGGAGCAAGCAATGAAGTAAATATACTCGAATAATTTGTATTCAAAGCATGCATTATACTAGCATTGAGATAGCCCGACAACTTAGGTATTCTGCAGACCACATGTTCAAACGACGTATGCAACGGGTAATGATCGTGAATTAAGCGAGATACATCTTCAGGAGGTCGAGCTTGCTAGAGAAGGAAGAGGCTGCAATTCAACGTGTCTGAGTGGACATCAAGAGGATCCAGAATTTTGGTGATTTTGGTGTGGGGATGCAGCGTGTTCGATAGGTGCTGGACTCCCCACGGAGTGGGCGTGCGCCCACTCGAGCATGGTGTGTCCAATCCACAGGTCATCGAGTGAGCTACGCCGAAGCCCGCCAGTTGACGTGGAAAATATGGCGGGTGGAAGGAGATGTATATGAGGGTGGCCATATCATTCGGGGGATTGGAGTTGCGGATGGACAATACAAGTTGTGAAGAAGCACGCGATGGAAGAGTCAATGGATCGGCGAGAGATTGGCATCAACTGGAAGGATGATCTGTGAGTGTGTGACTCGGGCGTGGGCAAATGCAATTTGGCAGGCGATAGAAGAGGACCCCCGAATATCCCTATGAAGGTCGGAGGAAAATCGGACAGAACAGCCTCCGAGAGGCCCTGAGGGCGGATCCTCAGGCCGCCGTTGGACCGGACAAAGGGGCTAGTTGTGCACGCGCAACGTGGTCAGGTCGGATGCCAGTCCGGACATATGGTGGACATGTGGTCGAGTGGGAGTCAACTTTTCTTTCACAGTCTTAGGTACCAGAAGCCACCGAGAGGTTGAGGGTTCGAGACTCGGTCAAGCAAATGTTGCTATTATTCTATTCTAGCATTCTATATAGAGAAAAACATAGGGGCAAGACAGAAATTGATCAATAAAATAATAAAATCACTTTTTTTGTTGATCTCTCTGGAAACACCTACTCCACCTATTCAAAACATGTCAGCATGTGTGGACCTCGATGACGACATACCCACTGCTATTGACTGATTCAGTCCCCTCCAATGGATTGGCCTTGGGAAGGTCTACAACGATGATCTTCCAGGATATGTATAACAAGTGCACAACACAGCAACTGAAATACCATCCGAATTCCAAGGATTCATATTCTCTGACCAGAACATGTCTGTCCAACACTTTCTGTGCTTGGCAGTTCCAAAGCAATCCTTTGGGAAGGTCAAAGTGAAGACTCAGAGGTGGTTCTCAAAGGAGGAGGTTGATGGAGATCCTTATCTTCTCCAATTATGTGATATCCCCCCTCACAACATACTTGTGGAATTGAAAGAGCAACTGCCACAGGCATGGCTAGATGGTGCCAAGTCAGTGGTGGACTTCAGGTACAATGACAGTCAGGGTCAGATACTTCTATGGGCAGTGCAATTTTGGGTTCAAGCAGCACAAGTGTGGAAGTCACAGGTAGCATGGCAAGAGAGCTTCCACTAGCTTGAAGAGAGGGCAGTGGGAATAGAAGGGACAGAAGTTGTGGGAATGGTGAGGTCAGCACTTGAAGCATTGGATGAGGTTAGATGGAATTCCAACCTGACATACCAGTGAGGGACAGTTTCAATGATGAGTTGTACCACAGTTCTCAGCAACATTTGGCTCACTGATGAGAACCTTAGTGTCTTTTCAGAGAAAATACAGAAGGGAGTGAAAATGAAAGGTGGGATTTTTGTTGCTGATATTCTGTTTACTATATGTCTTGAGAAATGCATAGAATTTAGAAAGGAATTTGAGCAGTCAGGCATTCTTTGACATATGGCAAAGGTTATCCAAGGAAAAAACATCAAGATGATGCTTTTCCCAATAAACGCCCATAGAATCCACTGGGTAGTCAGCTTCATTGATTTTGCAAAGCAAGAAATTGGGTATGGTGAGTATCAGTGGGCAATAATGTCAATCTCTACTGACTGTGTACCTCCAGGGGACTCTTTATAGATGAAGCCTGCAACCACTATGTTTGAAGCCTTGTCTTCATAGCTGGTGCACCTGGGAAAGGGGGTTTTCACTGATGTCAGGAATATACTTCCATATGCTATCCAACATAACAGTTTTAACTGTGGTATGTTTGCTATGAATACTATTGACCACCAGCTTCATGATATACCCCTGTGGCAAAATCCTTCAAATGTCAACATAGCCATTAGCTGCATATCATTGTTTCTTATGATGATCCAGAATGCTTGTTTACTAGCAATACAAGCACCAGATATCACAATGACCCCTTTCAACACTCTCCACAATATGAATTTGAGCAAAATGCAAGCAGCAAATGGTGGAGATCATATTTGGGCTGCTGATGGTGTCAAAGAGGAGCCAGAAGAGGAAAGTGAGAGGACTTATGGGGAAATAGGTGATGATGATGAAGACAATGTTTGGAACTACAAGCAAACAGAAGGACCACAACACTTTTTTCAGCTCAAGCCTTGGGTACCAAGTAAGCAGATGGCATGCGATGATGGAAGGGATCTCCATGACAGTGATGATGACAACAATGATGCACATATGACTCCACCAAAAAAGAAAAAGTTTGTTCCTGTCAGTCAAGATCAGAGTAAATCAGCAATATACAAACAAAAGCAGAAAGAGGCTGCCCATGAAGATACACTTCCACACAATCCCAAGCTTGATGCCAAATAGAAGGCAGATATCTTGAGCTGTGATCCACATGCCAATTTCGACTCAAAGGACCTGCTAAGAGTATTTCACAGCATATGTGGGGAATGGGTTCTAGTAAAGAGGGTGAGAGATCAGACACACTGGAATGAACATTGTGACAAATGTTCAGTGTCAAAGGAGAATGGACAGTTGTGTGCATGTACTCTGAAATTGCTCAGATTCTTCAAGAAACCCATGCTCTTGGGGATGACCCCTTCACTGTCATTGTTGTCTTCTGCTCCTACGCAGGTGGTGCCACCCATAACCACTTTGTCAGTCATCAAGCCTATATCCAACAAATCAGAATCAGTGCCCAGGTATGTTTTGAAGGCAGCTCACTTCAAGGTACCTTGTGATGGCCTTTCTGTAAAGCATGATGAGCATATCCTTCAACTGCTCCAGTATGTATCAGGAGTGGGTGGTGGAGGGGAGAATGAGCATGAAATAGCAAAGGCAAAGTATGGGAAAAGCTATAGCAAGTTGACAAAAGAGGAAAAAGAAGCTGTGTCAAGATGGCAGCATACTTCCCACAAGTGGGTATACCAATATAAGCACCAGCATGTTTACTTGACAATATGCATTATCTGGATCTCAACCACTTGCAATGAGCCTTGGATGTGCTCAAAATGTCTGGCAGTTCTGTCTCTCAAGACATTTAAAAATACCTTAAGACACCTACTTCCCCAGCTCAAAAATCAGAAATATGTTAATAAGAAGAATCACAATGAGTTTCTTGGTGAGCTGTATATAAGAATCTTGGGTCTCAAGGAACTGATTGAGAATTTGGTACATGTCTATTTACTTATTAATTTAACAAACCTTAAGTATTATTACTAGGATCACCCATATGTGCAATATGCTCTTGGAGCTCTTTCTGGCACTTACAACAATAAGGTTTTCGGAGGCCTTGTACATGTTGTTGTTCAATATCATGACTGCAAGGCAAGGGGAGTTGGTCTCCAGAATTTCAAGTACTCACCATCATGGGATGAAATCTGCCAAATCATTCAAATACATAGTTCAGCTGCTTATCACATTCTACAGCAGCATCTACCTGTACGATCTATCTGTTCCATCCAACACAAGAACTCCCAAGCACCCCAATTTCCCCAGGGGATAAACAAAGATGTTTTCACTCAAGCAAAAGCTCATCTGGATTCTCTCAATTACTCTAGCCCCATTTGCCTCACATGCGATGACATGAAACTTCTCCCTACCTTCTGCTTGTACTGGGATGCTCAAGAGAAGGCATATTTTCTTGTTGGAGGAGTTAATGGACCTATTCAGCTATTAGATTCAGCTGATATACAAAGTATTCTTAGTGAAAATGAGGGGCACAAAGCAACAAAGGTAGGTATATACAAGTCATTAGGTATTATGAGCTTTATCTAATCATGCTACAGCTTTGCCTCTGGACTATCACTCTGTCCAGACCTTGCACTATGCCCCTTGTAGTTGCTGCTCTACCAATCACAAATATGCTTGAAGCTCAAGAACTTGCTGAATTATTGTTACAAGTCATCAAAGGGCTTATCCAACATGGCGTGAAAGTTGTATCCTATGCCTGTGATGGTGCCAAAACTGAGTGAATGTAAGGATTGTACCCTTACAATGGCCATTATTTCTTAACTATTCCTTTCTCTTTTTATGCCTTTTATTATATTATTAGACTTCAAAATACCTATCTTTTGTTACCATCAAATTATTACCTAATGCAGCATCATGTATCCCAGTTGGTGTCCCTATTTGGGAGCTGACCTTACACCTACACTACAAAGTACATACCCAATACGACCAGGGTTTATTGTACTCTTGTGTGAGTAAGGTTAAGTTCTGATATCCATAAGGCAAAGCCTTACATTTTTTACAATATCCCTGCATATTGCACATGTAAATGCATGTAGCCATGTCATCGCTGAAAACAACAGTGATATTACCACAATAGTCCCACTTGAAGCTTTAACCTCGCAATTTAACTTTATTTGATGACTTCTCAAGGAAGTCACCTGCCAGGTCATTTTGAAGACCCAAATAATGATGCAACAGTGTCATATGATGCCAGCAATCCACACTGGGGCACCACGCTTACCATGGAGGTGCTGACCAATCAGAGTATGGACATGCACGAGGTCCATACTCATGAGAACTCCGCTGAGCCACAAGCAGGTTCAACCCTTCTCGATGCCAAACTGATACCTGCAGAACAATATGAGGTGCCAGAAGAACATCTACCAAGCAACTTGCCAACAGAGCAACTGTATGATGTATGGTCAGGACACGGAAGCCTGCTCAGGCAAGAGGGCAGCCTACACATCATTACCGAAGGGATAGGAAACATATCCCTTCAATCCCCTGATATTTGAACACTTGAGCTCGAAGAGGTATTCGAAGACGAAGACAAGATCGAGTCCCTTTTTCGAATGAATGACGTGTCGAGTCCACGTCATCGAGAACAGATCTGTGCCCATGCACAGACCATCACGGAGGAATGGTTCCGAAGGAACCAAAGAGCTCCTCCCACAGACGATCCCGTTTATGTAGAGATGTACTTAAAGGCGATTCAACGCCTTTGTGAGAAATATAGAGATATCAAGAAGGGAATGAATTCCCCTCGATCTAATGTATCAACACCTATGAACGAGGTGTACAGTACCTGGGAAACCAAAGCATTCACTCAATTCAAAAAAGGGCCTCAAAAGGGTAATTTTGACCCTTGTAGGACAAGTGATTTCAATCAGAATTGGCGTGATCGAAGAGAACCACCTCGAATATCCCCTAGCTCTTGTTGGGTCCCAATGACCCCACAGCCAGAACCATGACATCCTCCATCACCTGCCTTCTCCAAGATACACTTGAGCTTGAAGAGGTATTTGAAGACGGGGACAAGATCAAGTCCCTTTTTTGAATGAATGACATGTTGAGTCCATGTCATCAAGAACAGATCTGTGCCCATATACGACTCAGTGCTTAATGACGGTTGGAGGGGATGAACCCCCTTCAATTCAGCAACAATACTGTGGTGAAAACACCTCAGCCCAGCAGATGAGAGGTGGACAAATCAGTTGCTAACCTAGCAACCACTTATCATTC
>KQ963018.1:0-11531 GCA_001563735.1 Leucoagaricus sp. SymC.cos
CCACCAATCCATCCTGCCAATTGTCCCAAAAAGAAACAACTATATAGTTGTTGATGACAGGATTTTCTCATATATATAAGGACACAATCAGGCAGCTTTTTCTCAGTGGTTACACACAAACCAGTGTTGCTGAGATAAGATATTTTGTATATCTCATATATTAGTTAGTGTACTGATATGTAAAAGTATTTTACTTTGATAGATACAAAATACAGTGGTTACATACAAATAAGTGTCACTGAGTATTCTACTTCAATAGGTTATAGGCCCTGACCAGTGCATCTAATTTTTTTTCAGAACTTGGCAATAACCCATATATTTCCACTCAACTCACTACATACCACCAGACAAAGAAAATGTCCAATAATAAACCACCAATTTTTTCTGACCATAATAAATTTAACAGAATTAATTGGCTTGCCTGGAAAAATATAATCACTATCACAGCTAAAGTCCATGGTGTGATAGAATACTTGACAGAGATAATTCAAGACCCTACTTCCCAGACTACTACTGCTATACATGCTGCCTTGTCAACTCCTATCATCACCATTGCATCTCCAGCACAGACAACAATAACTGTGATCACAACTACTTTGACTCCTACTTCTACTACCACTACTGAGACTGCCTGAGACAGTAGGACTCCTTCCACTTCTAAATAGAAGGCACAAAATGCCTGGGCAAAGAGACTCATCTATTACAACCTTAAGAGCTAACTCAGGTTGCAATAGAGGTAAAGACTTGAGAGTGGGTAAGAAAAAAGTATAATTGGTAAAGCATAAGGAATACAGAGCTCTACCTAAGATACTTATACTACAGGAACAAGATAATGCAGAGTAACTAGGAATAGAGAATATAAGGTAATACAGAATAGAACTAAGCAGAAGAAAATAGATACCTCAGTCTACCATAGTCTATAAGTTTATTCAGAGTAAGCTACTCAGAGTTGTAACATTACCTCCTCCTCCTCAGGGTTCATGTCCTCATGAATAAGTAACTAAAGAAAAGGTCCTTCTAAGATATAGATATAATAATGGAAAAGATACCTGACAGGAGTAACAGTTGTCCTTTGTGACTGAAGGGATACCTCTTATGGACTTCCAAAATATATAGTAGGAAGAGATGTTGATAGAACCTTTTACCCCTCAATGATAAACCTTGCAAGGTCCTTTTTGACTCACACAATTACAAACTGGATATACAGTGAGGGACAAAACTGTTACAATGTTTTAAGCATTTCTACTAAATCATGAATAACTTAGGAACTAAGCAAGTTGAAATCTTGAAGTTTTAAATGAAGATAGCCCTGGATGTTATCTACCCAACCATGTATAAATCATTATGTAAGCACAATCCTTTCCCACACTACAAATTTTATAAAATTATAAGTACATTGTAATAGTTTTGTCCCTCTCTGTGAAATTATATGACTTTGTTGATTACATGCAAATAAGTGCAAATAAAATCATGTGATTTGATTGAGAAAGATATATATACCCTTGTACAATACCTATAGTCCCCCACAACTCATTATTCCACCATGCACTGACTTACTTCTACCTAATGCAACTATATTATTCATCTTCTTAACTAAGGACATTCTACTCACCAAATTGAAGGAATCACTGGTTTTTCTTCAGCAACTATATCCTGTATTCACAATCAATATTGCCCTGACCTTGCCAAGTCTACTGGTAGCTGTCCTTGCAAGCTTTCACCATCTAATATCCAATATGCTCTATGCCTTATCACTTCTTGCAAGGCTGAAAATGCTGTTGAAGTCACCAAAATCTTGAAAAATATCACCAACCAACCTCTCTCATCAAATACTGTCTGAAGAGGGCTTTGGACAGTTGGAACGAAGGCTGTAGTCAAGAAAAAATGACTTTTTCTTTTCAAATGACATAGGAGGAATGTATGAATTTTACAATAGCTCATCTACACTGAACTATTGAGGACTGGAAAAGGGTCATCTATACAGATGAGACAAAAGTCAATTGCTTAGGGTCAGATGGAAGGAAATGGGTGTGGAAAATATCTAGAGAGGCACTTTCTAATAGGCTGGTAGAGGGGACAGTCAAGTTTAGAGGAGGGTCTTTGATATTTTGAGGCTGTATGTTTTGGGAAGGAGTTGGGTATGGGACCAAGATTAATAGGAGGATGGATGCTGACCTTTATGTGTCCATCCTGGAAGATGGACTCCAGCAAGGCTTTGCCTATTACAACAAAAATCCTAAAGATATCATTTTTTAGCAAGACAATGACCTCAAGCACAAGAGCAAAAAGGCTATGAAGTAGCTAGAAGATAGTGGTCTAGAAGTTATGATATGGCCTCCTCAATCAGCAGACCTCAACCCAATTGAATACCTTTGGGTTCATCTCAAGACAAGGCTTGGAGACTATGAAAAACCTTCTTCTAGCATAACAGAACTTTAGAAAAGGACTCAGGAGATATAGAATGAAATTCCATCTTCTGCGTGTCATAATTTGATAGAAAGTATGCCTAGAAGGGTTAAAGCTGTTGTAAAGGCTAAGGGAGGCTATACCAAGTACTAAATACTCTAAATAGTATATAATTTTCAAGAGGGACAAAACTGTTACAATGTACTTATACTTTTATATAATTTGTAGTATGGGAAAGAATTGTGCTTAAATAATGATTTATATAATTGTATAGCTCAGTGTATATTGGATAAGAATCAGTTAAGACCAAAATAAAAATCAAAACCCAAATATACCTACTGTCTTATAAACAACTTATAACTATAGAGGGAACTGACTTGGAAATAGAGTGGTATGCTCTAACCCAAATTGTTGCTGACCAGGACATACTATCAAGGATTGCTATTGGCTGGAGGGAAGAAAGTAAGGGCAATTCTCACCCAACTTTAGATGTAGAAGAATGCAACAATAAGTCTAAGATGGGCATAGGCAGAACACTCTCCTTCAAATAACTAGAAATAATCTTTCTCTATGCTTATTCAATGTTACCAGTTCAACACCTATACCTATCCTTGCAATAACTGAGGATTTGATCATTTTCATGGCCAGTATCACTAATGCTACAGATAGAGAAAGTGACATACATCACTACTTTTTTTTTTTTTTTTAAATTATAAATTTATAAGGTAGTATATATTAGCAGTCTGCCCCCAGGCTTGTAAGCCCAGGCTATTGTTACAAGGAAGGGCCAGAAATAATTAGACAAGGTACAGTACAGCTAGAGAGTCTGAATTGTTCACTATGACTAGCAACTATCTAATGCTCTCTTTCACTTCAAGTAATGAGGGCCTTGTCAATATTTTGGTTTTGTCGGAAATAGCCAAGCAAATACCTGCCCATATGCTTAACTACTCATATCTCCTAAGAGATAATCTGAAATACTTTCTACCTTGGTGGCAGCACCAAGAGAGCATAATAAGTTGTGATACTATGACCTTGTACAGTGTACAGCATACAGACATGGGACTCCTGTAGGGATTGGGCTCTGGGAAAGCAGTGCAGAGGAGTTACCCCTGTAAGGACCTAGAATATCAGCAGCTAGTCACACTGGACCAGCATACTAGGAGAGAGAGAGAGAGAGAGTAGGAGAGTAGTGCTTGATCTAGTACTATGTAGTCTCAGCACATTGCACAGTACCAGAACAGAAGAGAGGGCATAGCAGAAAGCCAGCCCAAGAGAAGGACAATGAGTCAAGTATAAAGAAGTGCTTGACAGAAATAGCAGTAGCTTATTTAGCTAAACTGCAGATCTGGGAGCTACAAAGATAACTAGGAATATATATGGTCCAAGTATCATACAGGTGCACTCAGGCCAATAGAGAGGCCCTAACCAACCACCAAAACAGAAGGGAACTAAGAGAGCAGGTATACTGACCTGGATAGAAGCCTAAGAGAGTATAAGAAAAAATAGAGAAGTATAACTGAAGTATGCTTGACTCAACACTAAAAAAACAGATAGATGTGATGTTCCAGCTGCAAGAGTAATGAATGGACACTGTAAACCCTAAATGGCAAGAGAGTGTGAACTGTGAGTGATCCAGAGAGTGGTAAGATCATAGAAGAGGATGCACTCCAGAGTAAAGATAGTAGTACATGGGAAAAAAGAGTTGTATATATCACTACTTGATATACTCTACAGTTCTTGACTCAGAGGTAACTAATCATTGCTTTATAGATTGCAACTCTTTTGTGGAATATAATAAGTACAATGTTCTCAAATATAGCAACAGAGTAGGGCTGAGATCTCACTTTATAATTAAGGAATATAGAAGTATAACTATTTCAGTCAGTGCTGATGGCAAGGTCATAAACTTGATTCTGATGAATGTCCTCTATACATCTAACCTATATGCTAACCTAATCTTGATCCTGAAAGTTTGTAGTCAAGGACATGGGATAACATTTGGAATTGATAGTATAGAACTAAAGTATAGAGATAGCAAAGTCATTTGTATAGGTCACAAATCAGACAGACTATACCTTTTGGATGTAGTTGAGAGATAGGCTTAGGCAATAGTCATATGCTCTATTTTAAAGCTAGCAGGTTTTGATATATAGTATTGTAGACTTAGACATGTTGGGATAGCACCAGTCAAATAGATGATGAGCAAAGACTTTGTGAATGGGATGGAAATAACCAGAAGCCTTGAATTGGATGATCAGTGTGGAGATTATATATTCAGAAAGGCTCATACAAGGGCACACAATGAAGAGGTAGTGCATGAACAGGAGTTATTGGAGAGAGTGCACATTGACTTATGGAGACTGTCACTAGTCACTTTTGCTAGGGAGCATATTACTTATGATCTTGATAGACAGAGCATTATCATACTGAGCAGTATATTTTCTCTCAGACAAGAGTATAGAGTCCACTCTTGATATATTTAGAAAATTTCATGTAGAGGCAGAGCATCAGACAGAGAAGAAGTTGAAGAGAGTTAGATGTGATAGAGGGTATGAATAGGACAATGTGGTCTGGAGAGAGTACCTAGAGAAATACAAAATTATAGCAGAATTCACTACAACATATGCTTATCAGCAAAATGGTGCAGTAGAGCAGAGTATATAAACAATACTTAATACAGTGCAACTAATACTTGTGGAATCAATACTGCTGACCAAGGACTGGCCAGAGGCAGTTTGGACAGATATGTATCTTTATAACCTTATACCATTGGGATGATACCAAAGCATCATACCAGCTGAGAAATAGACCAGCATAAAACAAAATATTGCCTATCTATAGCCATTTAGAGTAATAATATATGCCAAGATTCCTACTAAACTCTATATATCAAAACTAAATGTCAGAACCACATAAGTGACTCTGATTGGGTACTTTAGTTAAGGGAGTTATAAGTTACTAGATTGGTCAATAGAAAAGGTCTCTAGTGAGAGGAATGTGATATTTAATAAGAGAGAAACCAACTTTATGAGTAGAGCAGAACAACTGGGATGGGGGGACAGTGAGAATCTACTTCCTATAAAGGTGTTAGATGAGCAATATAAGCTGAATAGAAATGATGCAGAGAACTCAAGAGTTGGGAATAAAGGTATTGGATATGAGAACAAAGTGAAGAATGTACCTGAAATGCTAGAGCTAGTAGAAGTGACAGATGAATCAGAGAATAAAGTTGAGGAGCCAGTACAGGACATGCTAGAGATTAAAGAGGCAGTAGAAAGACCAGCAGAAGTTGAGGTTGAGAGAGAGAAAGTGGATGAGAGGCTATTGGCAGTGAGAAGGGCTCAGAGGAAGCCAAAGCTGTCTGTGAAGTTGAGAGAGTCAAGAGAATATTTAGAAAGAAAGGATAAGGAATGTGTATTAGGGGTATTTGTGATAATAACTGGAGGAATAGAGATCTCAAATACTTTTAGGGAAGCCATGAAAGGCCTTAAGACATAGTGGAGACTGATAGTCACTGAGATAGAGCTGATGAAAGCAAGAGGTGTATATGAGTTAGTAAACAGACCAGAAAAAAAGAACATAGTGGGGAGCAAGTGGGTATATATACCAAAATTTGATGTAGAGAGAGGGCTATGCAAGAGGAAAGCCAGAATTGTGATATAGAGATTTATGCAGGTACATAAAATCAACTTCAATGAAATCTTTGCAGCAATAGCTCAGCTTGAATCCTTCTAAATAATCATGGCTATCTGTGCAGCCCTAGGTCTATACATATGGCAACTGGATTTTATTGCTGCCTACTTAAATAGTGAGATTACATATAAAGTGTACATGGAACAGTCCAAAGGTTTTGTGGAGAGGGGGGTAGAGAAGGTATGAAAGCTCCACAAAACCTTGTATAGCATAATGCAGAAAGTACATAATTGGGTTCAGGCCTCAAACATGATGTATAAAGACTTGGGCTATACTCAGTTGAGAGCTGAACCTACTGTGAGAGTAAGAAAAGTGGAGAAGAAATATACTATAAATGTGACTTATACAGATGACACCTTTGGGGGCTGAAGCAACAAGAAAGAGAGAGAGTAAGTGAAGAAGGAAGTGAGAGAGAAATACAAGATAAAGGTTGCTAAGAGAGTTGAGTTTATGCTGGAGATCAAGATGGAGGAGTTGAAAGAAGGAGTGAGACTGTCTCAGAAGGCATATGTGGAGAGTGTACTTGAGAAGTTTGGAATAAAGGATATAGCACCCAAATCAATACTGTTACCAATAGGAATAGTGCTATCAAAGGAGAACTGTCTAGCATCTAAGGAGAAGATGGACAAGATGAAGAAGATCTTCTATCATGAAGTGCTTAGTTCAATTATGTGGCTTCAAGTTGGTATGTGTCCAGATCTTTTCTATTCCAACAACCTCCTCTCATATTTTTTGTCAAATTCCAGAAAGGCCTACTAGGCTACTCTCAAATATATCTTAACATACACAAAGAGTACTCTCAATTATGGAATCACTTATTGACAGGGAGCCAGCATACAACTATATAGTTACATGGACTCAGACTATACTAATGATTATGACTATTAGTACTTGACTAAGAAGTATGTATTCTTTATAAGAGGAGGACTGGTGATATAGACAACAAGAAAACAGAAGAGTATGGCTATCTTGACAACAGAAGCAGAGTATATAGCACTTGCCAGAGCAGTATAGCAGGCAATGTGGTTGTTTAGTTTCATAGATAAAATCATACTTCCACAGCCATACTTAATAATAATTTTTGTGGACAACTAAGAGGTAATTAACTTAATAAAGACTTATTGTGGATATAAGAGGATGAAACATATTGTAGTAAAGTATTATTTCATCAAGGAGAAGGCAGAGAAAGGTGAATTTACACTAATCTACATTGAGAGCAAGAACAATATTGTAAATATCTTTATGAAGATCTTACTATGAAATGTAACAAGGTACAAGGTTAAAGAGATGGGATTAACAGAGGGAAATTAAAGACTCAAGAGGAGAATAGGGGAGTTTTCAAACAATTAGTCACATCTAGGAGAGTGTTGGAGGAGACACAACATTATCAAGATTTCTATTTTTATCTATTTCCAATTTCCAATTTTCTTTCTTTCACTTTTCTCTTTCATGACTGCCCACATTCAAAAAGATCAAGCCAACTATTCTATGTGACTAGCCCATCAATCTATCCTACTGATCATCCCAAAAAGAAATAACTATATAATTGATGGCAGAATTTTCTCATATATATAAGAGCACAATCAGGTAGCTTTCCTTCAACAGTTATACACAAACTAGTATCACTGAGTCTTCTACTTTGATAATCACAAAGAGAGTTTAGTGGAGCAAATAATTAGAGATATAGTGCATGTCCAAAAGACACTTATTGCTAGATTTACTACTGTGAGGTAAATCTTGTCTTCTATTAATCAGTTCAAAACATAAGGCTTGGGAATTGACCTCAATGAGGTACAACTAGTAATTAATGAGATCACTACTCTTAGAGACCTGAGGACTGAATATGCACTTTGATGCTGACATTAGTCTTCATAAATATTTATTAGGCTATGAACTAATTATTTCTAAGCTAAGATACTACTACATAAACTGTGTAATTACCATAACTGGGGCTTATAGTTTATGTAGTTTTGAAGGTAGATCTGACACAATGTAGTGACTATAACTAAAGCCAAGAAGTTCATTGTATCCCTCAAAAAGTAGTGCAGAAGAAGTGATAGAGACTGAGATTGCAGATGGAGTTGATAGTTGCATTTGAGAAGTAAGAAGACAAATAGGAGTGGGCATCAATTGGATAAAGGTATGCAAGCTCATTACCTTAATTTTTTAATAATTTGCCTGCTGAAGAAATTGCTAGATTTATATAGGAAATATTATTTAAGCATCTCAATTGATGACTATCTGACAATATCAGACTATTGCATGTAAGTGCAGATGGCTAATATCTCCCAAACATTGAGTTCACAATCTCTTACAACTTTCTGTCCTCAGAAGCTAAAGGCTATGATTATGATGGCCTATGATTTAGGTATCAAGATTGCTGCACATATCAACTCCCAGATTACTATTGAGAGCTTTCTAGATCTATGCATTAATAGCATAGAGCATAGTGCCAAAATGTTTGATAGCAAAGAACTAGACATAGTAGAAAGCTCATAGTAAAAGAGATAACAAAATAGTGTCTACATTGGTAACTTATTACATAATACAAAATATGGAGATCCAGAAAATATCATGTTGGGACAGAACTAGAGATACTTTTGTAAAGACTGTCAGGCTTGTTGTCAAAAGTGAGAAAATTACAAAATGGATTGAGTAGTGTTTTATTACTCATTGACAGAATTGTAACAAAAGACCAAGAAATTTAGATTACTTACTCACTAGTCAGGAAATTAATAAGAGTAGTCTGTGCATATAGAGAACTATTTCAGATTAGGCACTATTTAAGTATATAGACATAATGATGGCAACTTTGTGGACCCAAGTCTTCAATCATAAAATTACTCTGAAATATGACTTAATCAGAATACTAACAATATCCATAAAGTACATATGTTTTGGAGTAAACAGACAAAATTAGAATATTATTATGAATATATAGCCTTTTAGCTGATAAATAATCAAGAGATCATATTCAATTTATATAATAGATAGAATGAGAGAAGCAGTATTGTATGTCTCAACATCACAGCTCCTTGTTATAGCTTTTAAGCTTAGTATATATGAGGGAAATTTTTTCATTCTAAATCATTCTCTATTTTCCTAATAAAAGTAGTTCCACCAGTTGAAAAAACTCTGATACTTCACTCTCTATATTCTTTCTAGCAAATTTCTATGTTCTATTTCTATATCTATACTCTTTTTTTTTTCAAGAAAGATTAGCATATTTAGAAAGAACTAATATTCTGCAGCAGTTTTCTATTACTCTAACAAATCTTTAATGCTCAGACAGGGCTCAAGAAGTAGTTTTCCAAAGTAAAGAAGCTTATTAGATATTTTGATGCAACACAAGCATATAAAGATAATAATGACATAATCTATATATACTATAATAGTAGTAGATATAAATTACAATTATAAAGTAATTAATTATATTATAATAGTACTCTGTGATACTATACTCCCATCAAAGAGAAAGTTCTCAGTTGAAAGTCCACTGCTACTAGCTGCTATTCTGATTGTCAATGATATTTAGTACTGTTGAGTTTGAGATATTACTGTGTAGAGCTGAAAAAAACATAGTTTATAAATGAGAATGATGAATCAAAGATATTTGTGCAAGAAGGTCTATATATCAAGACTTTTGAGAAGTCAGAGTGCTAAAAACTGTGAGTTGACATATATTTAGTAGTATATCAAGTATAGTATGTCTATGTACTTTCTCTATACTATAAGTATTCTGATCTTTGAGATATTAGTTATATATATTATAGAATCAGGAAGTTGTATAGTTCAAGTGACTCAACTGACATCTCTTCTTTATCTACTAGTAGAGTGAGCTACCATATATATAGATCTAAAATATCTATCTAGATATTAATAATATATCCACCAATCTCTACCTAGACTTATTCATTATTTATTTTATATACTGAATAAAGATTGAGATATTTCAATATTTAGTCACATTAAAAATAAATTTATATATATCCCACCAATACTGTAACCTTGATCTTTACAATATTCTTATGATATTTCTCACCTCTTCTGTGTCTCTAGTTCTTCTTCTATATCAGAATTCTAACTGACAAAATCTCTTGGAGAAGGAAAAGAAAGAAAGAAGTTATACAGATTTGTCTCTTTACACTGAGATTTTATATATTCAGGAACCTCAGCTATAAACTTCTCTTCAGAATCCTTTCTAATTTATTAAGTATTTTAAAAGAATTGATATGCTTTTGTGGCACTTCCACTGAGTTATAACCATCACTATTGACTCAGCAATGATATTTCTCACTGCTTACTCCAAAAATACTACAACTTTCCCAATAGTTCTTCTATTATCAGACATAGAGATATATTGTGTGTAAGATATTAGTAGTATAGACTATTTGGTCCTATTTTATTTCTTGGCACATGTTGTTAAAGTTAAGTTCAATGTAGTGAAATTCTATCATGAACTATTCTATAACATTTTCTTTCTCTGAGACCAACTGTAGGCTTCTTTATCTGGTACTCCTATCATCATTGGTGGTAAATAAGTGTACACACTCCCATTGTCACCTATATCATTGAACACAGTCCCATTCACCACATTGATCAAGGACCCGAGTACCCCCCACTGCCATGTCTGACCCCCCGCCTGCAAATCTGGGGGCACATGCCGATCTGTCGATGGCATGCCTTGCTGCATCGTCATCTTTCGACTGTCCTCCCCCCCACACCCCTTTGGCCTCCTCTGGTGCTAGGATGCATCCTGGCCCTGGAGGGGATGTCCCCAACGAAGCTCTTCTCGATCCTGGCTATATGCCTAGGATGGCCACCAGGACTAGTTGTGTTGCCTGCCGTCATGGCAGGCAGCATGGACCACTTTATTCCAGCAGGTCCCATTCATGGTCTTCTGCTGCATCTTCTTCCGAGGAGGAGGGTTCTCCCACCCCTTCGATATCTTGTGCCTTCTTCCAGGAGGGCTCTTCATCTCAGGTGGCTATTCAGCTGCCTAGTGCTCCTTTGGAGCCTACCCCTCTTATGCTGGACAAGTCCTTTGGGCTCGATGCTAACTTTGAGGCAGTGAAGGTTTCCCTGTATTGTGCCTTGGACTATATGCACCAGGTGTATGATGCTAAGATGTCCGTTCCCCCCAACTTCGGTCCATTCATTATGAAGATGGCTGAGTTCGCTGTCTATGATCCTTGGGCTTCACTTCTTATGAATCCTGAGAACGCTCTCATCTCTGAGACTGTGTTTGATGTGGTCTCAGCTTATTTCCCTGCTCCTCCTAAGCCATCAGAGGACATTACCATGCACAAGCCTACTACTCCACCTGTGGAGATTGTCTCTCCTCAGGTCACTGCTCAGGCTTCTGCCCCCCCTCCCCCTAGTGTTCTGGCTGGCATGCCTGAGAATGCCCTGGCTGGACCTTCTGGGAG
>KQ963018.1:11598-43495 GCA_001563735.1 Leucoagaricus sp. SymC.cos
AAAGAAGACCGCTGAGAGGAAGGTGCTCTCTAAGGGAGTCCCTCCTCCTATGCCCGCTGCCTCCAAGCCCAGCGCCAAGTCCTTTGCAGCTGCTGCTGTGGCTAAGCCTGCACCTGTGGCAGGTTTATCCGGTTTGGTGGAAAACTTGGTTAATATTGCTAGGTCTTTCCCCAATCTTACCCCCTCTGCCATTGCAGCCCTGTTATAGGCTGATCAGGTGGCTGCTCACCCTCCTGCTCCTGCCCTGGCAGTTGCAGGGTCCAAGCACCCCATCACACCTTCTGCTCCTGTGCCTCCTGCAAAGAAACCCAAGGCTACCACCCAGAGGTCTTCTAGGAAGCAGGTTCTTTTTGTCTTGGCTAATCCCACAGTCAGGCCCAATCTCGAGGAGATTCCCCGTCTCCTCAACTGCTTCTTGGCAGGTCACAGCATTGTTGGGTTCTGTGCAGAATCCATGATGGTTGCTTATGGCGGCTGGTCTATTCTGACTAGTGACATTCCTTCACTTGAGCAGCTCAATCTCATTTGTGAGTGGCTGACTGGGCACTTTACACTGGTGGGCCGTGAGGCCTACCTTCCTGCATCTAAGAGCTACCTCAAGCTCATTTACATCCCTTTCTTGCATGCTGACAGTGTGCGCACATCATCACAACATGTTGAGGAGGTTATGCGGCAGTCTTCACTCTGCAACCACTTTGTCTTGGTGGGCCCTGCCTGGGTGGTCCGCAATTCTCGTGCGTCGGACACAGCAATGGCATACTTTGAAGTCTGGGACTCTCAGAGGGGCACACGTGCCACTAACCTCATGGGGTGTTCCCTGCAATTCAGCCACTGGACTGTTAGGATCCTAGAGGCTAATGCCAACCCCAGTGCCTCTTTGTGCCAGTGCTGCTGGACCTGGGGGCACTTGTCTAAGTCCTGCCATGCTAAGGCACCTCAGTGCCTGCTGTGTGGCAGTCCTCACTACCAGGATGGCCATTGTGCCTTCGCTGGTTGTTGTAAGGGGAACTCTAGTCAGGGTATTCCCAAGACCCCAGAGGGCCAGCCTTGCCCTCACCCCCCTTGCTGCCTGAACTGTCGTCAGGCTCATGCTGCTACTTCGAAGCAGTGCCTGTTCTGGCATCACCAGTTTGACAAGGACTGGTTGCGTGCTCATTATCAGGAGGTGCGTTCTTGTCACGCTGCTTGCTCTCCTAACTCTGACCACATCCTTTCTCATGTCTAGCGGCCCTACTGAGGTGTCGTCTGGAGTAGTGAGGGATGTTTGAGTGTTTTCCCAGAATGTAAATAGGAATTATGCACATCTGGATATGTTACTTGATAGTATCAAGAACACTTTTAATATTGTTTTCATTCAGGAGCCTCCTTGGAGGACCATTAGACAGACAGTGTCGACAGCCTCTCCAGAGGGTGACGATGTCATGGGCACTCCTAGGCACCCCGCTTGGCTATATATGGTAAGGACCCCTACCGATGGCCACCCCCCATGTATCATGGCTTATGTCTATAGGTGCTTGGCTCGTCTTCATCCCTCCATGTGGCGGGACATTATTGACCACTGGGATGTTTTTGTCCTTTCTCTCTTCACTTCAAGGGGGGCAGTGAACTTCCTTAACGTCTACTCTGACGACGCTCATACCACTATCAATCTCCTCTCTTGGGAGGTCGATACCCTACCTGCTTTCATTTACATGGGTGGTGACTTTAATTGTCACTCTGAGGTCTGGGATCCTTCTCACACCTCACACCCTCTTGTTACGCAATGCCTTTTGGAATTTGCTTCTGACGTCAGGCTCAAATGGGTCTATCCTTCTAATCCTGGGTTGACACACATACCTCACAACCCTGATCTTGCCAGCTCCATGATCGATCTTGTTTTCATGGGCCCTTTATCTGTGCAGTCCAATCTACCCAGATTGGATCTCGACCGTCATGGACCTTTGGACCATGTCCCAATCTCCACTCTTGTTCCTATCTCTAAATCTGAGATTCGGATCTCTCACATGGTAATCCTGAGGGAATCTTCAGAGGAAGCTGGGTTTCTCATTAATCTTGCCACTGGTCTTCGGGCCCTCAATGTTGAGGACCTGTCTTCATCTGACTCAATTGAGGCAGCTGTGGTTGCAGTTGCTGAGGTCTTTTCCTTGGCATGGAATGCCCATGCTAAGGAAGTCGTTATCACAGTGCGTTCCAAGTTCTGGTGGAATGACAAATGTGTGCAGGCCCTTGCCAGATACCAGGTGTCTAAGGACCCCGCTCACTGGAAGTTATTTCACAAGGCTTCTCACCAGACTAAATGGCACTTTTTTAATGCCTGCATTGAGGAGATTGCCACTGAGAATAAGTGACCCTGGGACCTTATGGCCTGGGTCAAACCCCACCAGCTCCCACCTTGTGAGGCTATCTCATATAAGGGGGAGTCATGTCATGATATGGATATTCTGTGGAGGGTGCTTGACGAGACATACAATGCCACCTCTGGGCAGCCTTGTGATCTCACTGTACTGGAGGAGCTGGCCCCACTGCACGAGCAGGACTGGGTTCCCTTTTCAGGACTGGAGGTAACAGAGGCACTTCATGCATGTTTGTCACATTCTTCCCCTGGTCCAGATCACGTTACATGGGTCCACCTGAAGGAGGTATTCTCTGATGATGCTGTCTTAGGGAACTTCCTCAAACTGGCTAATGCTTGCCTCAAGGTGGGGTGTTGGCCATCTCATTTTAAGGAATCGGTATCTGTGGTTATTCCCAAACCTGGAAAACCATCCTATTCTACACCCAAATTGTTTAGGCCAATTGTGTTGCTCAATACAATTGGGAAGCTTATTGAGAAGATGCTCTCTGCACGTCTTCAATTTGACAGCATCAAGTATGGCGTCTTTCATTCTAACCAGCTAGGCAGGATTCAACAACAGTCAACTGAGGATGCTGGTTTATTCCTTACTCATCTGGTTAAGGCTGGGTGGGCTAAAGGACTCAAGATGAGCATTGTTGCTTTTGACATTGCTCAGTTCTTCCCATCTTTGAACCATGATATGCTCATGGCCGTTCTCTCCAGGCAGGGGTTCCCTGCAAATGTGCAGAGGTTCTTTGCCTCTTATCTGGTGAGAAGAAGGACCAAATATCTTTGGAATTCTTCTTCCTCTGAGTATTATCCTGTGGATGAGGGTGTGGGTCAGGGCTCAGCTCTGTTCCCCGTCCTGTCAGCATTGTATCTTGCTCCAGTGATTAAGCTGTTTGACTTGAGGGCATTGCATCTTGAGTGTGACATCCTCTCTTATGTCGACGATGGAACTCTCATCACACAGGCTCACAAGCTTGCTGACAACCTTATACGCCTCAAGCAGGCATATGGGTTCATTTTCCAGTTGTTTGTGATGTTTGGGCTTGTGCTGGAGCACAACAAGTCCAAGCTCTTTCACTTTTCTCACTGTAAGAACAACGACAATCTGTCTATTGATCTAGGCTATGCTCCCTATATGGGTGATTCTCCTTTACACCCAAAGACCTTTTGGAGGTACTTGGGTTTTTATTTTGACTGGCAGCTCACTTTTCGGGAGCATGTCAGGTACTATTCTACTAAGGCTATCTCTACGGTCAGGGCCATGGGGATGCTTGGTAACTCGCTTTGGGGGCTCACTCCCAAGCAAAAGCAGTTGCTGTACAGGTTGTGCGTAGTGCCTATTGCTACATATGGCTTTCATTTGTGGTGTCATGGGCTGCATCCGCATAAGGCCCATCTCACCTCACTTAATAAGATGCAGTGTCGCACTGCTATCTGGATCACAGGTGCTTTTCACACCTCCCCTTCTGGTGGGGTTGAGGTGCTTGCTGGCCTCATCCCCATCCATCTCCATCTTAGGAAGTTGAGGGCTCGGGCAGCTTACCAGGTCCTCACTCTTTCTCCTACCCACTTCTCCAGGCAGTTCCTGGGGATGTGGGATTTCCCCGGTGTTGACCCTCATCAATACCATTTTACTAGGCTGGGCCGTTTGGTTGAGAAGGTCCAGTCTGCCATCGTGGATACCCTTTTGTATCTGAGTATTCCTGTCACTCTGGAGACTTTTGATGCTGACACGTCAGAGGCTCGCCCAGGGAGACATCTTTTGGACCAGTTCTTGGACTGCATCCAGATCACTGAGTTCTCCCCTCAGGAGGAGGACGTCAATGTTCTGCATATTTTGAATACTGAGCTCGATCGGGCATTGGTGCTCAATGACTGCCTGGTTGCTGCCACAGATGCATCTATTGGCAGGGACAGGGCTTACCAGGCTGTCTCCACAGCTTGGGTTTGGGCCAGCAGCATGCCTATTAGGCAATCCCGCCAGGCCACTGGCAGAGTTACCGCTCCTGATGCAGAACTCTATGCCATTCAGATGGGCATCTTCACTACATGTGTGCAGAAAGGCACCCGTCATGTTGTTCTGTTCACTGATCACCCTGCTTCAGCATGGCAAGCGGTGGACCCTTCTGTCAGCAGTGGGCAGGCCCAGGCTCTGCTTGTTTGTTGTTGTCTCACTAGGTGGCTTGAGGAGGACCCCTCTTGCACTTTTGCATTTGTATAGGTTTGCTCCTCTTTGGAGTGGCCATTGCATCACATGGTCCATTGGTATGCTGTGGACCCTGTGGCCTGGGAGTTGGTGGGGGTGCGTCCCTTCACCACTCTTAATTATCTATGTACAGCTGAGGCTCAGGCTTGTTGCGATGAGTGGACTAGGCAGTTCACTTGTTCAAGCTCGTCTGGGAGAGACTTTTTGCACCTCACTGATAAGAGGGGCAAGTGTATGACTCCCACATACCTTTCTGGAGGTACGTGGCTTAAGCATTTGCATGATTCCCCGTTCTGCACACATGTGTGCAGGGCAGTTCTCAATCATGCTCCTATCAGGGAGTTTAGATGTCAGTTTAATCTCTCTCATGATTATTCTTGCCCTTGTGGGTCCACCAATTGGCAGACCTGCGAGTATGTGTTAACCAAGTGTTCCGACTTTGGTGACCCTCAGCACTTTCCTAAATGCTGGAAGGAGCTGTTGGACTTCTGCAAGGGGAACCCTAGGGCATTCTCTTTTGCACATCTCCCTGCGGGATGACAACAGTGCGGCCACTCTTTGGTTGTCGCTGGGTTCTCTAGGGCCCTATGGGGTCTTGGGGGGTCTGGCATTGGCAACTGATGGGGGCTGTGCTAGCTTGGTCCTAACACATGGTGGTCCAGTGATGGGCACTATGGGTGTGGGCATATTACCTGCTTCTCTGTTCATCTTTGGATGGAGAGAGGGCTTATCTTTCAGTGCAGGCTGCCATGTTCAGCTGAGCTATGGGGGACAGGTTCCAATTTCTCATAGATTACTGTAGATACATGCTGCATATTTGTGACTGGACTGCTTCTGCACACTGGTATATAAATTTGTGAATTAAAAAAAAAAAATCTCATTCTTTAGATCACTGCACATAACTCTGTCCTTGGTCACAGCTTTTGAAGTGATACTATATCTCATACTATTCTCAAAATCATGCTTGCCAAACTTAGCCAGACCAAATGGGTGCTGTATGGGTAGATTGTCTGTACATCAATGTTCTTCAGTATATATATATGTCTCCAATTCATGATCATAGATAGTAGCAGCTATGAAATGGCATCAAGATATAGCAGTAGCAGTCAGAATATATATCCTATAATCAGTTATGAGTTCTAGACTTCTAACTTAGGCTAAAGATATAGTTTCAATAACTTAGTAAAGCTTCTTACTATATATATATGCTCAGGTATATTGATCTGATATACTCACAGTTAGAACTTGAGCTTTAATGTCCAGATGCTAGATTATTTGTAATTAAGTATATTATATTATCCTCTATAGAAAGTATAATAGACAAAGCTCTTTATGTTAATAGGTTTAAGTATTTTACTATTAATAACATTTAAGTTATTAATAGTCAAAAGTTCAATAATAACTTAAGAGGTTCTTCTCTATCATAAGTTTAATTAATAATAGAAGAACTCAGATCAAAGTTCTTTTGTTGAGAGTATGTTATGACTCTGGGTAGATTACTCTGGATAGTTCCATGGACTGTAGTATTGATTTTCTAACTATCTGGTGTTACTCTGTATTTCCTATTCCTGTGTACTCTGTATTACCTCGTCCCTCTAGTATAAGTATCCTAGATAGAGCACTGTACTCTTTATGCTTTACCAATTGTACTCTTCTCTTACTTGCTCTCAAGCTTTTGCCTAGGTTGCAACCTGGGTTCACTCATAAGGTTGTAACATTTGGTAAAACATCACCAACTCACCTTACCAAATGGAACAAAGGCATAAGCGACATCGGTCCTATGAAGAGGATGATTTGGCCAGAGGAAAACAATGACAAGCACTAGCAGCAAGCATAGCTGAGCAACTAGCAGACAAAGAATACATACAGTGAATATTGCAGGAAGAATGAGACAACGAGACACTAGAAGAATTATTAACAGAAACAGATAAAGAAGAACCCAAACCTGAGCCAGAACACAAAGAAGCAGAAGGAGAATCTGCCCAAGGAATACAACACTTATCAGAAGTACTAGGGTCACTCAACATTAGCAGACAGTTGACATCAGAGGAATCAGACAGCACAGAAATGTCTCAAGAACATGAAGAAATGGATATACAACCACAACCAGCCCCACAGACCATAATACAAACTCAAACCAAGTCCTTCCTACCTGAACCAGGGTACTTCGATGGAATAAGAGTGAACCCATCACTCTAGAAGCCTTTGATGCTGATGCATTGGAGGCTCATCCAGGGCAGCATCTTATGGACTGGTTCTTGGACCAGATACAGGTCACTGAGTTCTCCCCTAAGAAGGAGGATGTCAATGTCCTGTGTATTCTTAATGCAGAGCTCAATTGGGCCCTGGCATTAGATGACTGTGTTGTTGTGGCTACAGATGCTTCTGTAGGCTGTAACAGGGCCTATCAGGCTGTTTTTGTGGCTTGGGTTTGGGCAGGGGGTGTGTCAGTTTGGCGAGTGTGCCACCCCACAGGCAGAGTTACCGCTCCCAATGCAGAACTCCATGCTATCTGGATAGACATCTTTGCTGTGTGTGCGCAGGAGGGCGCTTGTCATGTTGTTTTGTTCACTGACCACCTGGCTTCAGCTCGGAGGGCGGTGGACCCATCTGTTGGCAGTGGGCAGGCTCAGGCCCTGCTTGTTTGCTCTTGTCTTGCTAGGTGGCTGGAGGAGGATCCCTCCTGCACCTTTGCCTTCATACAGGTTCGCTCCTCACTGGAGTAGCTGCTGTATCACACAGTCCACAACTATGCTGTGGACCTTGCTGCCCAGGAGTTGGTGGGGAATTGTCCCTTCACCACTCTTAACTACTTACATACAGCCAAGGCTCAGGCTTGTCATGACGAGTGGACTAGGCAGTTCGCTTGTTTGAGCTCCTCCGGGAGAGACCTCACTGATGAGAGGGGCAAGCATATGATGCCCACTTACCTCTCTGGAGGCACATGGCTTAAGCATCTGCATGATTCCCCACTTTGTGCACATGTGTGCAAGGCAGTTCTCAATCATGCTCCCATCGGGGAGTTTAGATGGTAGTTTAATCTCTTCTATGATCATTCTTGCCCTTGTGGGTCCACCAATCAGCAGACCCGTGAGCACGTGTTAACCAAATGTACTGACTTCAGTGACCTACAGCACTTTCCTAAGTGTTGGAAAGAGCTGTTAGATTTCTGCAGGGAGAACCCTCAGACATTCTCCTTTGCACATCTCCCTGGGAGATAACAACAGTGTGGCCACCCTTTGGCAGTTGCTGGGTTTCCTGAGGGGTGACTCCCAGGAGGTCTGGCATTGGCTGCTGATAGGGGCTGTGCTAGCTTGGCTCTGATGTGTGGGGTGGGAGGTGCCCACTCCACAGATGCAGGTGTATTACCTGCTTCTCCATTTGTCCTTGGATGGAGGGAGGGCTTACTTTTCAGTGCAGGCTGCCATGTTCAGCTGAGCTGCAGAGGATTTTGTTTCTGGGGTCTTTCATAGATTACTGTAGGTACACTTGTGTATTTGCAACCAGACTGCTATCGCACACCAGTATACAAATTTATGAATTTAAAAAAAAAAAAAAAAAAAAAAAGATGGAATAAGAGTGAAATGGGAAGATTGGTGGAGGAGCATATTACTCTACATTGCAGGAAACAATATCACCAATAACAGGCAATGAGTCACAGTGGTACTCACTAGGATGAAAGGAGGGACAGCAGGATTATTTGCATCTATCACAATGAACAATATCATAAAAGAAAGTTGGTGGGCAACCTTCAACTGGGATAACTGGGCCAAAGAACTGGAAGGCAGGTTTGCAGATGGAATGGGATCAGGAGAAGCAAAATGGAGAATTGAGGAATTCAGGCAGGGAAGGATGCACATTCAAGACTTCTTAATTAAATTTGAAGTCCTCAAGTGCAAAGCCAACATAGATGATGGACACACCCTCTTCCTACTAAAAAAACATGTTCACCCTGACGTCATTAAAACTATCATGGGATACCCCACTGACTACCAACTGACCACTTACCAGGAGTGGATGACATCCATCAATACTGTTGGAAAGGGATACAAATTCGCTGACTTAAAATGACAATACCTCACAGGTAGTGGTGTCACATATGGAGGATGAGGACAACCTATGGAGATTGGACATATGATATCCCAAACACCACATTACATCAACAAAGAGAACCCCAAGTGCTTTAGTTGCAGCAAATTTGGCCACATTGCAAAAAACTGCACTGAACTAAAGGCTACACACAATCCAGCCAACAAACCTTGGTATTTCAATTGTGGCAAGTTTGGTCACATCTCCAAGTACTGTAAAGCCCCATGATGAAACAAACCCAGCTTCAGAACCATAACAGAAACACCAAAGGAAGAGAGAACAACTGATGAGAAGGGTTTTGTAGAAGGCTCAAAACAAAACGCATAAACTTTCGAGCCTATAAACATAGAGTTTCTGTTTCCCAGTGTCCACAATATATTATTCCCCAATGACGAAACTCTCAATGCAAACTCCTCACCACCTCCATAGTAAATCAACAAGCAATGGTCAAAGCTCTCATCAACTCAGGATGCACTCATACATGCATATTGGAAGACAAAATCCAAGAACTAGGAATACCCATAAAACCGATCACTGCCCCTTTTGAAGTCTTTAATGCAGATGGTACTCCAAGTGGTCATAAACTCATCACCCACTATGCCAATATTATGCTCAACACCCATGGCCACCAAGAACAAATTGAAGCAGTACTCACCACATTGGAGTCTGCAGACATGTTTTTAGGACATGATTGGTTAATCCACCATAACCCTGAGATCAATTGGAAAAATGGTATTGTCAAATTTACAAGGTGTCCCCCCAGTTATCACATCCTTCATTATGATATATGCATTGAACCCCATATTCGAAAGCTTCAAATACAAGAACTTGACAAGGAGGAAGAGAAGCAACCAGACCCCACCATGGCAGCTGACTTACCAACCTACATGAAGGAATATACCCACCTGTTTAACAAAACCAACTTTGACAGACTTCCTGATTGCACACAATGGGACCATGAGATCAAACTAACAGAAAATGCACTCCTGGAACTTCAAGCAAAGATATACCCCATGACTCTGAAAGAAGAAGAAGAACTCAATATATTTATAGATGAAAATCTAAAATCAGGAAGGATCTAAATCTCAAAATCACAATATGCTGCCCCATGCTTCTTTATCCTAAAGAAGGATGGATTGAAACGACTGGTGCAAGACTATCAGAAAATTAATCAGTATACAGTCAAGGACAAAACACCCATCTCCCTCATTAGCGAAGTGGTTGACCGACTCAAAGATGCCAAGGTTTTCAACAAATTTGATATTATTTGGGGTTACAATAATATTTGTATCAAAGAAGGAGATGAATGGAAAGTAGCTTTCTTGACCAATCGTGGACTATTTGAACCCACAGTCATGTTCTTCAGCCTATGCAATTCTCCTGCCACCTTCTCATGAATGATGACTACCATCTTTAGGGAGATGATCCATGACAGCACCTTAACAAATTACATGGACAACTTTGTCATCCCTGCCCAATCAGAAAAGAAACTTCAGGAACAGACCCTATGATTTCTGAAAATTGCAGCCAAACACAACTTGTACTTCAAACAATCCAAGTGTGAATTTGGAGTGTCAAAGGTGCCAATTCTAGGAATCGAGGTGGGAAATAGAAAGGTTGAGATGGAACAACAGAAGATCAAGGCTATCAGGGATTGGGACACACTCTCTAATATCAAAGGAGTGGAAAGCTTCCTAGGCTTCATAGTTTGGGAATTGTGGGCAATTTATAAGTTATTAACTAGAGGATTGTCAAGTCTTCTGTTGTAGGTATTGTTTAGGATGGCATAGATGATGTGGGAGGCAAGATCAATATCTTGTTGATTCAGAATATGATGATGCTATTCTTTGTCTTTGTTCTCATCTTTATTTGCTACCAGGTTCTATCCATTTGCTATAAATACTCCTATGTTGCCATAAATAGTGCAGGCATATGTACTATTAAGGTAGCATTGCTTGAAGAGGGGATTTTCAAAGGCCTTTTGAATGATATTATTAAGCAAAGTCACTAAAGGAGCTTATTGTGGAGATAATAGCATTACTGGGGAAATAGGCATTCCATCGGCCTTGTAGGCACCAGTAAATTCCCAGATATAATATTTGGGCCATTTGAGAGAATATTGCACTATATCTTTAACATTAACATTTATCCCATAGTGAACTGATGAAGTCTGCAATCTGTACTGAGATATTTTGAAGGGATGTCTCAGTTGAAAGCTCAGCAGACTGAGGTACTAAAAGCCCTTTAGCCAGCTCTTTAATGAAGAATAATTCTTTTTCAGAATCACATTTAATGTTATTCTTCTAAATGGGAACCAAGGTAGGAGACATTGAAATAGAGATCATCAATGGGGCATGATCAGATCCAAGTCTCTAATTAAAAAGAATATGATGTAGAGTAATGTTGACATCATTCAGAATGAACATGAGATCAATTACTAAATCAGATTTATATTGATTAAAAGAATAATAAGTGGGGACATCATAGAAGGGAATAGACTAGTCCAGACCAAGATCAGTCATGAGATCAGAGAGTTGATTAGCAAACTTCAATTGATATTTGAAGTGAAGATTCCAAAGTTGAGACTAGATATTGAAATCACTGCTAATGTATAGAAATTAGGGCAAGTTGTGAGCATGATATAGTAGATGATTAAGTGCTGTGTGTTTGTCATCAGAATATATATTCATGGGGTAGTGGACTTGTTGCCAATAGGTCAACAAGAGTATGAGTATGTTATATAGTTATATGACTTATCAATAATTTACTCTCTTACTCAAACTTCTATAGATAGCAGATTGTAGAAATAACAGGAGAAAACAGAGAAAAAATATCCAAACTGACATTACTCCCCTCTTTAATGGCTGAGAAGCCTTATCTTGACCTCTTACTATATGTGGCCTATAATAACCCTTCTTACTGATGATATATCCTTAATGGAAAAACTATCTACATGTTGAAGAATCAAAATATAAATGTAATTGCAAATAGATGGAAACTTGTTAATAATGACAGAGAAGAAACTATATAGAGACATTTATTTTTAGATCATCAAAGACTCACACTAATAGGCATACTCAGAAATAGAGTTATACATGGAATATATCACTAAGAACATGTAAACTCTCTTATATAGACTATATTGGATATGAAGAGACCAGAAGTTATACCTCCTCTATCTCTGATATTATTCTATCATAACAAATCACCAGTTCTTCTTATGCTTTCTATCCTACCTCCTATTTGACTTACTGAGATATCTATAGATGATGATACTGATACCAGTAAATTACAATGCAGCCATACTCAAAGCTAAAACATCATCCTGAGCACTGAGATTATTAATTATATCTCCTCCTGATATACTACCTTGTCTAATCCTTATTAAAGAAATATAACTATATGCTATATATCCTATGATTACTCTTGAACTATATTTAACTTATGTTTCTCAAACAGACTCTGATCAACTTGACTTCTTAATTTCCAAGTCATGATCAGTGAATGTATTATTAAATAGACTTTCTGATATAATATTTTGAGAAGTTTCATTTTGCAAACCTTAACAACTTTTCTTCCTTTATCAAAGTCTTTAACAAATATATTACTACTTAGTGCTGACTTGTACTTTGAACATTTCTTGTTTCTCTCTGCTTATTGGACTTTGGACTCATAAATTGTACTTATATAGTTGCCTCAAGAACATTGTGAAGAATATAACTATACTATATAGAGTTCTATAGCTAGGGTAAGTAGAAACAAAATCTGTAGCAATCTAGTATAGAAGTATATAGAGTGAAGAAATACTAGATGGAAGTCTTAGTTTTCATCCTCTTCAGTTACTTATCTACATAACTTCTAATTTTATTATGCCTTCTCTGATTGATATACTTGTATATAATTTCTCCTATATTGTAGAACTTTATCAAGACATCTTACTGATTAGATCTTGAAGGATCTGTCTTTTTAGTGAGTACTATTTCTGTGACCTGTTTTATTTATGCAATAGTGAGTTAGAGAGTCACACTCTCTAAGACTGTGATCTGAATGAGTATTTAGATTACAGCTGGTAGTTGAATCTAGCAAGGGAATGAGAACTATGGTGTTATAATTTATATATTCTGGACAAACCCTGACTATTACTGACTATTTCTGCATTACTCTATTTCTATTCCTACTGTTTATTACTTTACCATTCTTTGTATATTATTTGTTTCTGAATATTTCTGTATATTTCCAATTGTCTCCTTTTTGATTCTGTTTACCTCTTATTCCTATTGATTATTCTTTTCTATACCTTTCCACTCAGTACCAATAGTTTCTGCTTTACCTTCACATTTTTTTTAATACTATGCCTACTTTTTATGATTTTATTCTTACTTTATATATCACTGCCCATTTCCCTCTATATGCTCACTTTCTGACATTTTTCATGGGTATATAAGTAGCAGATTACTGTCATGTATTCTCCAGTCTGATAATTAACTTAGTTTGACATCTTTAATTATTTCAACTTAAAACTATTTTGTTCTCTTAATTTCTTCTAAGTTCTTACTCTTCTGTGTTTCTAAATTGGACTATTACTAGTGGAATGGCACAGCACATAAGCTGAAGCCAAGGTCCATCCACAACTTCTTTCAATCCTCTCTGATCTTATGTTTCTGTCTCTGTCTCTATCTCTGCATTGATTATTTCTGATTATTTCTGACACTCCCACACTTATTCTCTCTCCATTCTATTTGGAAATTAGCAGTATTATTAAACTGATTGTGCTACTGTCACTGTTACTTTCCTATCATAATGAACACTCATGCTTATACTTATCCCTCTCCTCATGTTTCTCTGTATACTCATTGCATAGATTCTTTTAATGCTATCCTCAATATGGCTCTTCTTCCACTACTCTCTATTGTACTCTGCAGTTCCCCAGAAGTTTGCTCTCTAGCAATCCTTAACCTCATCATGATCTCTTAAGTCCTTCTACTCTCTCAAGTATCTCAACAGAAACTCTCAATTCTGACTTTAATGATGACTACCCAGATCCTCTACCTGGTAATAACCCAGACTCCAAGGATGGCCCTAGTGGTGACCTCAATCCTGATGATGATCTCAAAAACTAGTTTGACAAACTAGAGAATGATAATAATGACTCCTCTTTTCAGCCTTCCTGCTCCATAGCCAATTAGCTTGCAGCAGCAATTAAGGCCCTCACTAAATCCATCAGTCCCTCTGCACCTCCTACTACTACCAACAAGGCTTGGGTTCCTGAAGCCTTCACTGAGGAAGATCCTCTGAGACTCAAAGACTTCTTATTCTAATGCAGTCTCTGTTTTCATGCCAATGTCCACTCATTCTCTACCAATGCCAACAAGATCAACTTCATCTTGACTTATCTCTTGGGAGTTGCCTCCTCTTGGTTTCAGGTCTCTCTCTATCAGGAGAACCTGAGAATTTACCACTCATGGACTAACTTCTAGTCCAAGTTTTCTGAGGAGCTCTACTCATACTTTGGTCTGGCTAACTAGGTCAGAGAAGCAGCCAAGAATCTTGAAAGTCTCTGAATAAAGCACAGGGACAAAATTGCAACCTACAATATTGACTTTATGCAGTATTCTGCTCAACTTGACTGGGGTGATTCTATATTTGCCTATAAGTATTGCAAGGGTCTCTCTAATCATTTACAAGACCAAATTAGTATATAGGAACAGGGCAAGCCCTATGGTTTCCAGGAGATGATATGTGTAGCTACTATCTATGATGATTGTCACTGAAAATGTGAATGTGAATATGTTCACACCTGCACTGCTGAAAATCTGCCAGCTTTCTCTCAAAGCTGCAAGAATCCACCCAACAATTCCTTTTCACAACAATGATCATCCTCCAACAATTGTCCCTCTTCCAATCCCCATTCCCATAACAAACAACTATCTTCCACCTCAGGCCCAACCTATAGCAACAACAAGAACAGTCCTTAGTCTCCCTGTCAACAGTCTCCCACAAAATCATCTACTCCCACTCTGTCTACATCCTCCTCCTCATCAAGCCAACCTCCCACTCCCAAGAAAGACCTTTCCAACATCTTGTGCAAGGACAGTAAACTAACCAAAGCAGAAAAACAATGCCACATCAAGAAGAACCTCTGTAGCTATTGCAGCAACTTTGGTCATCAAGTCAAGACTTGCAAGAGAAAAAAGGCCAACCAAAAGGCCCATGCTTGCAAGACTGAACTTCCTATCTCAACTTCCACTTCTGCTCTCACTAAGGGTTCGGAAAAATAAGAAGCAGCCCTCAAGACTCTGCACAGGATAAGGGTTATGTTGAACTCATCTGTGCACTAGAGAGTTTTCACCTCAATGCATCTACTCTTTCTAATCCAAATTCTTTTTCTGTTCCTCTTGTTTTTTCTTCTCTTTCTAATAGACAACTTTCTGTTTCTGCTCATGCTCCTGTCAATAGTGGTTCTACACATTGTTTCATCAACTCCAATTTTGTCTGCACACATTCTGCTCCCACTTCCCCTATTTCACCAGTTAAACTAAAGCTTTCTGACAAAACTTCTAATATATATATTACAGAACTAGCATATTTTTCCACTGTCTTCCTAACTGGTGAATCAATCTCTCTTGACCTTTATGTCACTTGGTTGTATTTTTCTTGCACTGTGGTGCTTGGACATAACTAGCTTGCCTGCTACAATCTGTTGATTGACTGGGCTTCAAGCAATATCTTTTTCTGACTGCTACTACTTGACTCTATCACCTCTGTTTTCTCTTGGACTACATCAGGCAATGCCCTGGTTTATATATCTGTCAACACTCCATCTTCACCCTCTTCTGCTCTGGATTCACCATTCTCTGCTGACATTCCTCAGTCTTCTATATTTCTCATTAATACTGCTGCATTTCTCTGCACTTCTTGTCTTCCTGGTTCCTGTAATTTCTGTTGAAGAGGCAGAAATATAATTGGTGGTGTAGGGATAAAGGTATATTAATTAAATCACAAACTGTGGCTTGTAATGTAAGTTTGTGGGGAGATAAATCAATAGAGAGGATATTCAAAGAGGAAATAAAGGATTGGCAAAGTTATTAGAGGGTTAGGGATGACTCAGACAAGTCAGGAGAGTGTTTGTAATAGAGAGCTCACAGCATGAGACACTAATCAATTCTACTTCAAGACTTGAGTTATGGAGCTACCATAACCACTATAAGTGCTAAAGAACTCAAGTTAATGCAAAAAGAATGTCTGAGGAGCTATACTTAACACTACAGATCACACTAAAACACCTCAGGTGCACTGACTCCAACTGCATGACATCTTTGAAGCCAATTGGTAGATGTAATACATAAGGGGCCAATCTTTATAATTAGGCTTGTAGTTTTCAACTTATTGAATCTGACATTTTATACAATATAGTTCTGGCTTATATTTCTCTACTAATAGTGCTCTGACCAAAGAAACTTCAAATTACTTTTAAGCACACACTTTAGATGATCATTTTATACACAATCCTTGGAGCACAGCCATAGCAAGTAGGTTTGTTGCCAGACATATGTCCTAAGGAGTGGTTTATATATTCAAGAATTAGGTAAAACAAATACAAAGCTATGATGGGATTACAGCATGACAAATAACATCATATATCCATAGATTTGAGGATGGTCCAATGAAAGAAGGAATATAAATAAAAAAAGTTTATCATATGGAATATATCTATGACTAGTTCTGTGATTGGCTCACTGTAAAGCCAAATTTCATTCTGATGGAGCACACCTGAGTCACCAAGTACTAGACCATATTGAGTTACTTATCCTGCCTGCATGAGGTCTGGACATCAAAACTCAAGCTCTGACTGTGGGTACATCAGATCAATATATATGAGCATATGTGCATAGTAAGAAGCTTTACTAAGTCATTAAGACCAGATCTTTAGCCCAAGTTAGAGGCCCAGGACTCACAACTGGTCATAAGATACACATCCCGACTGCTACTGCTAGGTCTTGATGCTATTCCATAGCTGCTGCTATCTGTAATCATAGGTTTGAGATACATGATGTTTATATGCTCATATTGAGGATTAATATGTTAAGTGGTGTGCACTAAAGTTATTTGACTTCATGCAGCTGTTTAGTTGAATCCTTTGGTCTTATGATATAGTATGGAATCATTGGATGCTGTTATCCAGTATGTACACAGTATTGCTTTGCATATTTATAATGTCTTTCATATTTAAATGAAAATTCACCATAACACTATCTAGGCCTCTCATCTATCACCACTACTGCTGGTGCCTCTCAGGTTTCTGATGCATCAGTAGACCTCTCCAATGTGCCCAACAAATATCATGAATTTGCTAATATCTTCAGCAAGGCTCAGGCTGATACTCTCATCTCTCACTGACTTTATGACTTGAAGATCAACATTGAGGAGGGTTCTCAACCTCCCATCAGTCCAATGTACTCTCTCTCACAAACCAAACTTGCTACCCTCCAAGAATTTATAGATAAACACCTTTCTATTAGCTTCATTTATCTGACTTTCTCTTCTTATAATGCTCCTGTTCTCTTTATTCAGAAAAAAGATGGCTCCTTGTGTCTTTGTACCAATTTCCACAGCCTCAACTATATTACCAAGAAGGATCATTACCTACTCCCTCTTATTTCTGACCCTCTGGATACTTCTCACAAAGCTCACTTATACACCAAGATAGACTTGTGGCATGCCTAATTCCTCATCTGCATTGCTGAAGGTGATAAATGGAAAACCACTTTTCAGACTCACTACAGCTCTTTTGAATGGTCAGTAATGCCTTTCAGTCTCACTAATGCTTTTGCTGCTTTCTAGCATTTCATAAATGACATATTCAATGACCTCTTAGATGTCTGTATTATTGTCTATCTTAACAATATTCTGATCTATTCTGACAACCCTGCTAAACATCAAAAACACATTCACAAGGTTTGTAAGCAGCTCTAACAATATAGCTTATATACCCACATAGATAAACGTGAGTTCCATTCAGAGTCTGTTGAATATCTCAGATATATTCTTTTTCTTAATAGTCTCAAAATGCTGGAGGACAAGAATAGGGTCATACAAGACTGGCCACCTCTGAAAAAGATAAAAGACATTCAATTTTTTCTTGGTTTCACCAACTTTTACCACTAATTTATTTATAATTATTCAGACATTGTTATTTCACTGACCCATCTAATTTATAAAGCTATCAAGTGGCAGTAGGATGAATGGTGCCAATTGGCATTTGATTTCTTAAAGCAGGCTTTTACCACAGCTCCAATCCTTATTCATTGAGTTTCCAATGCTTAGATCATAGTCAAAACTGATGTCTCTAGCTATGTTCTTGCTGCAATCCTTTCAATTATTGCTGAGAATAGTGAAGTACACTCCATTGCTTTTTATTCCCATATATTCAGTAGTGCCAAATCTAACTATGACATTTATGACAAAAAACTCCTAGTAATTTTTGAGGTTTTCTGTCTCTGGCACCACCATCTTGAGGGCATGTTGATCTTGATTGACATTATTACTAATTATAAAAACCTTGAGTATTTTTGTACTATGAAAGTACTAACCCACTGATAGGCCTACTGGAGTGAATATTTTTCCCAATTCAACCTTGTCATTAGATTCTGCCCAAGTAAACTTGGTACTAAGTCTGATGCCCCAACTAGATGTTGGGACATCTACCTAAAAGAGGGGAATACTGGCTATGCTTCAGTCAACCTACACAACTTCTGGTCAGTCTTTGCCAATGAACAGCTTTCTGTATTAGTATGCACTACTTATTTCTATTCTTCTTTCCTTTGTACAGCTACTATAATTGACTTAGAAAAGCTGTATTCTGATATTATTTCTGCTCTTCTCTCTAATGCCTATGCTACTAATTATCTTTCTAATCCTGAAGGCTACTGGTCAGTTGATTCTACTAGTTTTTTTTGTCTTGACAACAAGATCTATATTCCTGATTCTGACAATCTCCATCTCCATGTTATGTAATACAAGCATAACCATATACTTGTAGGACATTTCAGTCAAAACAAGACTCTTAATCTCATATATTGGAAGTACATTTAGTCTGAAATCTGCACTAATATTAAGAAATTCTATAAGTTTTGTGTTATCTGCATAGGTTCTAAGTCCCAGCATCATCATCCCTATAGAAACCTCAAGCAATTGCCAATTTCCAATTGGCCATAGGATTTCATTTCTATGAACTTTATTGAGAAATTGCCAACTTCTTCCAGTTATGATTTCATCCTTGTAGTTGTCAACTGACTTTCAAAGTAAGGTATTTTCATTTCTACTCATAGCACTATCACTTCTGCTGATTTGGCCTGCCTGTTTGTACTCTATGTCTTCTTAAAACATGGAGGTCCTACTTATATTATCTCTGACCAAGATTCTGAATTTGTTTCACACTTCTTCTAATTGCTTGGTGAAACATTGGATATAAAGTTGTATTTTACCTCCAGTTACCACCCAGAAGGTGACAGTCAGACAGAACATACTAATCAGACTCTGGAGCAATATCTCTAAGTCTATTATAACTATTAACAGAACAACTGGGCCAAACTCCTTCTGCTCATGAAGTTTGCATTCAATGATGTACCCAATGCCACTACAGGTATCTCTCCATTTTTCACTGGTAGAGGGTACTACTACAATATTACAGTGTATCCTGAGCATGACCTTACTTCTGCTTAAGCCCACTAATTTATGGTCAATCTTGATAAACTACAAGCCACTCTCAAATTGGAAATTACTGAAGCATAGCAGTATTATCAATGGTCTACCAATGCATATTGCCTGCCTACTCCTGATTTCTAAGTCAGTCAAAAAGCTTTTGTGAAAGCTAAGTATTTTTGCACCACCCATTCTTTTAAAATGCTTTCAGAAAAATATCTTAGTCCATATAAAATTATTGTGCAGTCTGGCTCCCATTTTCTCACTTTCTAACTCTCTGAGTCTATGTGTGCTGTCCACCCTGTATTCTATGTCTCTATACTTGAACCATCCACTTCCAATCTGTTTCCAATCTGCTCTACTCTGTCTCCAGCTCTAGTCATCATTGATGGAGAGACCAAGTTTGAAATTACTCATATTGTCAACTCCAAAATCAATTAGTACCTCATGTGCAAGCTCCTTTACAAGGTTATTTGGCTGGGTTATAAAGATATTGAAGACAAATTCTCCTAGCTCCCAGCTACTAAGCTTGAACATACCTCTGAGCTCATTGCTAACTTTTATGTAGCCTATCCCCATAAACTGAGATCTCTCTCTTCATTATAGTTATTCATTTATTTCTTCTGCTCAATTTCTGACTATTCTATTTTCTCTCTTATATAAAAAAGTCTCTCTCTCTCTCTAGTTGTATAGCCTTCTATTTCTGCCTCATCTTCAACTATTTCTGCTTTCTCTCTTATTTACTACAAGTCTCACTATCTCTTTCTCATCTCTCTATATCATAGTTTCTGCTCTCCACCTATTCCCACTATTTTCCATTCTCTTCTGCAATTCTCCTGCTCTATCTCAAACTTCTCCCCTATGCTCCTACTTCTCTCTCTTGTCTCACTATTCCTTTTTACTTACATAGTTCTCACTTTCTATTACTTTCTGCTTCTTTCTACTCCTTTTCCAACTTTTTCCATTTCTATTTCATTTTTTCTTTTATTCACCTTCTTAAAATTTCACTAAGTTCCTCTTACCACTTATTTCCAATTATTTCACCAATATTTCTCAAGAAAAAACAACTAAATATGTTTTTTATCTTCTACAGCAGTATAGTTCTTATCCAAATATGTAACAGTCCCCAAGAAAGTATAGAAAGGAGTAGCCCCTAACATCTCTAATCCTCCTCTATCTTGTTGTCTTCTTTCTTAACCTGCTTCTCTTTGTCATTCTCCAGTATTTTCCTACTTGAACTTCCTGATAATTACTCTATCTTCTACAGTATGTACTTGTCCATGAGATCAAGGATCTTCTTCAGGTGGAAGGACATTTAGTCAGTAATTGTGACTAGGTTATCAACAGTCCTAATGAGGGCCTTTATTATGCTTTTATTGATATTGATGAGTAGCTAGTTCAATTTTTTCTTCATTGGCTAACATTTTTTCTTCTGCTCATAGCACAGCCCACAAAACTGAGTTGTTGCATTGCTAGAAAAAGATTGGTTATTAGCACAATCAAATAAACAGAAATTACTTATGCTTTTGGTGAGGCAACAATACAGTCCAACCCCAAGTTGTGGCATTACTCACAGACTCAATCACCATCCATCACCAATTATAACTAAATTATAATCATTAGTCCCCTCTTTTTCTGTAGCTTCTTGACTACTATAGTCACTTTCTCACTTTTGTCCTTGTTGTCCTCATCCTCCCATGCCCACTTCTAACTTAATCCTTCTAATGCTGCCCAAAAAAAGCCTGCTATTAACTCATTTTGAGGCTAGGCCTGGTTCTTACCCTTCTTATTTACTCTTGTAGCTATTTTCTCCTTCTTCTCCTCTAGCTAATATCTTTCTGCTGCTTTTCACTCATGTTTCTCCTTTTTGCATTCCTCCTTCTCATGATCTACATGCTTCTTTGCCAATCATTCTTCCTTCTCTATCCTCACCAACTCTTCTTCCTCCTAATGCTCCTTCTCTTTCACTCTCAGTCTTTCCTTCTCTGCCTTTTTTGCTATCTCCTGTTATAATTATTGTGTCTTGGTGAGTTGCCACTGCTGTTCTGCTGCACTATCAGTAGGGGTCTGAGATCACTAGGTCTAGGTAGATGGAGGGCTTGACATAATAGTATAAAGTTAAGAATGAAAAAATTCAAAGTTCATCTTATATATCTATGGAAGTGCATGATCTTTCTATGTGATTAATTCCATTGGCCTTGAAGGCTTGGCCTTAAGGAGGGAATACTGTTATAATTTATATATTTTGGACAAACCCCAACTATTACTAACTATTTCTGCATTACTCCATTTCTATTCCTACTATTTATTACTTTACCATTCTTTGTATATTATTTATTTCCGAATATTCCGGTATATTTCCAATTATCTTCTTTTCAATTCCATTCACTTCTTATTTCCATCAATTATTAGTTATTATTCTTTTTTATACTTTTCTGCTCAGTACTGATAGTTTTCACTTCATCTTCACATTTTCTTTTATGCTATGTCTGCCTTTTATGATTTCATTCTTACTTTATATGTTATCACCCATTTCTCTCTATATGCTCACTTTTCATTCTATATCATGTAACTTTATTATCTCCTTGTTGTCTCCATCACATGCTCATTACATTGTATAGTTTTTCTATTTATTCTACTTTCTTGTTTATTACTTTTTGATGTTTTCCATAGATATATAAGTAGCAGATTACTGTCATGTATTCTCCAGTCTGATAATCAACTTAGTTTGACATCTTTGATTATTCTGACTTAAAACTATCTTGTTCTCTCAATTTCTTCTAAGTCTTTACTCTTTTGTGTTCCTAAATTAGACTATTGGCAGTGGAATGGTGCAGCATATAAGCTGAAGCTAAGGTCCATTGCCAACTCCTTCCAATCTTCTCTGATCTTCCATGTCTGTCTCTGCCTCTGTCTCCACATCAATTGTCTTTGATTATTTCTGACACTCCTATGCTTATTCTCTCTCCATCCTATTTGGAACTTAATATATGGAAGACTTCACCATTAGCCCCTTCAGAACAGGACTTATGTAGTCTACTTTCCTAGGTCTTGAATAAACATCAATTGTAATAGATAGGTCATTCAACCTCTCAAGGGATAGGCACTCATTGCCTTCTGAGAATAAGGTCCTGCCAATAAGCATCTATAACATTAGGATAGAAGCTTCCTTCCTGAACTGGCTGAGGAGCAGAAAGGTAAGCAAATAGTAATAATTAGTTGTAACTGACCAATTGGCCTAAGTATTGCACAAGCTTATAACTCTACAATGAGACTAGATATCTTGAAAACAGGTTGAAAAATGCCAAATTGTCTCCTATTCCCAGAATGGATAAGTAAATCAGATATACTGATGAATTACTCCAAGGAATAGAGAGTTCAATTGAACTGATCAATATATACAACTAAAATTAATCCTTGATTTGAGTAGACTTGAGTACCAAGAAGATTCCATCAACCTGATAATGTAAATATACAAAGAGTAAGGAAAAAATAGGGCAATTTTCTTATTATTCTAGTGTTCTAGGTCTCTAGACAGAAACTAGAGATAAAATGAGATAATCCTGGACTGCAGATCAATCTCTAACCCAGTAACATTCAAGAATAGGAAAACAGTCTCACTTTTATTTGCAAGTAATGACTACATGACAACTAGTTAATGAATTAATGATATTCTGGAAAATAGATCATGATTTAATGATAAAATAAACTAATAACTAAATATAGAACTAGATTCACCATAGATCAACAATCAAGAAGAAGTAGACAGGCAGAATGATAAGAATAATGAAAAAAAGATGATCAAAGAACTGATAACAGAGAAAACCCTTGAGAAACCAATAGAAATTGACTCAATAATCCTTAACAATCTAATCCATAAACTCAAAAAGAAGAATTAAGATCAATCTATGTTAAAAACAAAAATCTCAAATTCTGAAACCAACTCTTTCCTGATAACAGACTTTGTTGCTTAGAATAATAATAAGGATGATAATCAAGAACCTCAGAATTTAGAAGTCCAAGATGAGAACTCTTCATGCTCTCTTTTGATTATACTCTCTAATAATAAAGTCAATCACAAAGCCTTGAAAGAACTCTCTCTTTTGAGCAGCATCAAAGCCCTTGAATGATATTCTTATCTCCAGACCCTATACTTCCAGAGCTATTGAGAAACTTCACATCTCTATGAAATCCTACTTTTACTAACTCTACCCAAAGATTGACAATGGCAACAACTATACTAAGAAATCCAAAAGTTGCTAAACTATGATCATTCATGGGAAATATGGAAGACTATGAGAGATAGAAAAGTGATCTCAAATCATTCTTTACTATACAACCAAATACCTACAACACTGATGATAAGAAAGTCTACTATACCTTACTTATTATAAAAGAACCTGCAAATAAATAGAAATGAGCCTTTATCAAAGACAAAACAACTGCTACAGGACTTGTACCTAGAAGTTATACTGACTTCACTATCTCTCTTAATACCTCCTTCAAATACATCAGCAGCAATCTTAGAGGAATATCATGACTTCAGAATACCAAACAAAATAGACAACCAATCAAAGACTACCTCAATCAATTCAAGAATAAAATTGCTATTTCAGAATTATAGAACACTAATAGAAGAATCATATTCTTCCTACAAGGACTGGATCTAGATTACTACAATAGAGTCTAAAACCAGAACCCCAATCAATTCTTTATTGACAATTTCTACACTGCTGCCAAACAAGTGGCAGAAATGGAGTACCTTCAACTATGTGTTCACCTTTCAGAAAATTATTGACTAAGAAGAACATGCATTAATCATCCAAGGAAAAATTATGCAAAGGATCATTCAAAAATAAACTCTCAACCTTATACATTGATTCAAAAAAGCACTGAAGCCCAAGGTTACAGTTTCATGGATGTTGACATTCTCAAATAACTCAATAATACATATGGAGAAACTGATCTTGAAACTGAAGAAGAAATTGACACTGATAACAAATCCTCCAGTGATGAGTACAACTCTGATCTCAAATACTATATATTGAAGAGAGTGGATGAAAAACTTAACTCTTTTCTTACTGAAGATTACACCAAATTACAAGCCAAAGGAAAATGTTTCCTATGTAAAGAAGAACAATATTTCACTGCCAATTGCCTCTTTAACAAGAAAAGAAAAAGAAAAGAAAAAGCACTATAAAATGATGAAGATTTAAAACAAAGAAAGAAAGAGAAAAATGACCACCATGACTAGGAAAATACAAGATCTTCAATGCTGAAGAAAGCAAAGAAGAAGAAAAAGAAGACTCTTTTTTGAAATTAAAGTAGAGAATGAGGTCCCACTTCTGGAAGAAATTAATGACAAGTATCAAATAACTTTATCAACCTCTTACTCATTGATAGATGGCAAATACTGACTTGAACCTTGAACAAGAAAATGCAAGTATGCAATGCTGATAGAACTATTAATACTGCTGTGAGATATGTAAATCTTGAAGTCAAAATCAACAGACAAAGCCAAAATATTGCCACTACAGTCATAAAATTAGAGAAGCTGTAATTAATTCTAGAAACACTCTAGCTATAACAGAAAAATGCTTAAATAGACTGGGATATTGGTATACTCAGACTTGATGACAAAGCTACCTTTCTCAATATATATAAAAGCATAAAAATAGAAATAAACAAAGAATTCATTAATCAACTCAAATATAAAATTGACAATCTTGAAAATATAACATTTAAAGAAATCAATATAAAAATAAATACATCTCAAGAATTAGCACAAAAATATGGTGAAAGAAAGAGTGATGATCTCTCCAAAGTAGTACTCTCTGATTATCATGACTATCTTAATATCTTTTCAGAGAAGAAAGCTTCTTAATTTTCTCCAGATTAGAAATAAAATCACAAAATCAAACTATTGCTGACCTTTGAAGCAAAACCTTTTCCCAACTACAAGCTTACCCTGAAAGAAATCAAAGAACTAGACAAATTTCTTGATGAAAACTTTTAAAAGAAATATATATAACTATTGAAATAACCTATAGTATCACTATTCTTTTTTATATCAAAGAAAGACAGAAAGCTTTGACTATGTCAAGACTACTGATATCTAAATCAACATATATGAAAGAATGTTTAACTATTACCCAACATTGCCACTCTTTGTTGATCAATTTAAAGAATCTAAGTACTTTACTAAAATAGACATATGAAGTGGATATAACAACATTTGAATACATCCTCCAGATATCTGAAAAGCTACATTTAGAACCTCTAGAGGACTATTTGAACCAACAGTAATACATCGCTTCTTGATCCAGTACTTCCACCTTGTTGGTCAGTAAACAAGTATAAATAATCCTGTCATCATCGTATTTTGCTAGCACAGTCCTATCTGCTCTCCCGATTTCTAGATCTCTAGTACCACTCAAACATGGCTGACCCCCCTCCTGCAGGGTCTGGTTCCCATAGTGATAAGTTGCTCGAACATCTTCATGTGCTCCCATCTTCTAGTCATGCCCCTCCTATGACTTCTTCCTTGTCCTCTGGGCTTCCTGGAGGATTGAGCAATGTTGACCTCCTTCTCGACTCTGGCCATACACCTAGGACAGCCACCAGGACCAACCATACTGCTCACCACCAAGGCAGACACCACAGCCCCCTTTCCTCATATGTCTCCTCCAGGGCCACATCTTCTGAGGGTATCTCCCTCTTTTTTTTGCTTTAGAACCCTTTCCAGGAGACCTCTTCTCAACAGGTTGTTCCCCAGCAGCCTAGTGCCCCTTTGGGGCCATACCTGCTTGCCCTAGATGAGGAGTCAGTGGATCCCTAGGTGAATTTCAAAGTGGTCTGGGTTTCTCTCGATCATGCCTTGGATTTTCTGAGGTGGATGACCAAGCATAGTGTTGTTCCCCCTCCAGGTTTGGCTTGCCCATCACTGGGTTTGCTGAGCTCATATCTATTGACCCATGGGGCAGCCTTTTGGCTGACCCTACAGACTCTATGCATGCTACTGTGTATGACACAGCAGCACCTTGGTTTCATCCCCCCACATCATCAGAGGATGTCTCTATGTGTAAGCCTACTGCTCCTCCCATGGAGATCATCTCCCCTGAGGTTGCATGGATGGATGTTGTCCCCCCTCCCCCTAGTGTTCCTGACTGTCCGCTTGAGAATGCACCAGTTGGTGAGCCTTCAGGGACTGTTCCTGCTCTACCTCCTCCTAAGCCCCAGAGTTTGAGGAAGGCTAAGGTGAAGAAGGCCACTGAGAAGCAGGTCCTCTCCAAGAGTCCTCTGCCTCCCATCCCATCTGCATCTAAGCCAGGTGCCCAGTCCTTTGCAGCTGCTGCCTGGGCTACCCCTGCCCCTGTTGTGGGTTCTTCTGGCTTGGTGGAAAACCTGGTATATGTTGCTAGGTCTTTCCCCAATCTTGCCCCCTCTACTATTGTGGCTCTCCTCCAGGCTGACACAGCCACTGCTATGTCTGCTGCTCCCACTCCAGCAGCTGTAGCAGGTGCTAAGCACCCTACCATGTCTTCTGCCCCCACTCCCCCTGCTAAGAAACCCAGGGCTACCACCAAGGGTCCTAGTAGGAAGCAGGTCCTTTTCATCCTGGATGATCCTAATGCTAGGCCTAATCTTGAGCAGATGCCTTGTCTGCTTAACAGGTACCTTGCTGACAACAAGGTCATCAGGCTCCGTGTGGAGTCCATTCTTGTGGCATATGGCAGCTGGTCTATCCAGCTCACTGACATCCCCTTGCTTGAGCAGCTCAATACTATTCGTCAATGGTTGGGCATTCATTTTTCACCTGTCAGTTTGGAGGCATATTTTCCCACATCAAAAAGTTTTCTTAAGCTCATTGACATTCCTTTTATCTGCCAGGATGGTTCCAGAACCACCTCTGACCAGGTTGAGAGAGTTATGAGGGCGTCTAACCTCTCTAACCACTTCATCCTTGTGGGCCCCCCTTGGGTGGTCCACAATTCTAAGTTGTCTGACACTGCAATGGTGTATTTTGAAGTCTGGGATTCCCAGAGGGGCACTCATGCCACTAACCTCATGGGGCATTCTTTACAGTTTGGACACTGGACCTCCAGGATTATAGAGGCTAGTGCAAACCCCGGGGCCTCCCTCTGTCAGCAGTGCTGGCAGTGGGGGCATTCCTCTCAGACCTGCAAACAGAAGATGCCACAGTGTCCTCTGTGTGTGGAACCACACTACCACAATGTGCATTGTGCATTCACAAGTTGTTGCAAGGGTAATGCCTGTCAGGGTGTTCCACCTACCCCTGCTGGCCAGCCATGCCCACACCCCCCTCACTGCCTGAACTGTTACCAGGTGCACACTGCTGACTCAAGGCAGTGCCCCTTCTGGTGTCACCAGTTTGATAAGGACTGGATTTGCCACAAATATCAGGAGGTACATTGTTGCTCTGACGTTCATTGTTCTACTTTGTCTCAATACTCATCTTCTCATGTCTAGGGGCCCCACTAGGTTTTCTGGAGGTGTTATAGGGAACGTTCATATATTTTTGCAGAATGTTAATTGTAACTATGCACATGTAGACTATGTACTTGAGGCACTCAAGGACAATTTTGATATTTTGTTTTTCCAAGAACTGCCCTGGAGAACAATAAGGCAAATAGTGTCAACGACCTCTGAGGAGGGCAATGACATTGTGGGTGTGCCTAAACACCCCAACTGGCTCTATATGGTGCAACCACCTACCAATGGGCAGAACCCCCATGTCATGGCTTATGTCCATAGGTGCTTGGCTGTGTTATATCCTTCCATGCAGAGGGACATCATTAATCATTGTGATCTCTTCATCCTGTTGCTGTTTACACCATGTGGGATGGTGAACCTTCTTAATGTCTATTCTGATGATGCTTATACAGCGATCAACCTCCTTGCTCGGGATGTTGATCAGCTGCCTGCTTTCATTTACATAAGTGATGACTTTAATTATTACTCTGAGGTGTGAGACCCATTCTGCACCTCTCACTTGCTTGTTGCCCAGTGCCTCATAGAGCTAGCTTCTGACATCAGGCTCAAGTGGGCCCAGCCTTCTAATCCAGGGCTGACTTATATTTCTCACAACTCTGATTTGGCTGGATCTGTGATTGACCTTATCTTCACAGCACTGTCTGTATCTGTATCTGATCTGCCCAGATTGGATTTTGATTGATGTGGGCCTTTGGATCATGTTCCAATCTCCACTCTACTTCCCTTATCTGAGATTGATATTCAGGTTTCATGCATGGTAATCCTGAGAGAGTCCCTGGAGGAATCTGGGTTCTTGATTGATCTTGCTACTGGTCTTAGGTCTCTGGATGTCGGGGACCTGTCTTCTTCTAATTGGATTGAGGCTGCTGCATCAGTGGTTGCTGAGGTCTTTTTCTCCACATGGAATGCCTATGCAAAGGAGATCGTTGTTATGGGATGCTCTTGGTCTTGGTGGACTGATGAGTGTTCCATTGCTATCACCCAGTATTGGGAGTCATGTGACCTCTAGGACTGGAAGGCTTTTCATAGGACGGCTCATCTTGCCAAGTAGCGTTTCTTTGATGCAAGCATCAAAGAGATTGCTGTTAAGAATTAGAGGCTATGGGATCTTATGGCCTGGGTAAAGCCCTGCCAACTCCCACTGTGTGAGGCTATCTCACACTGGGAAGAGTTGTGTCATGATATCAATGCCCTGTGGAGGGCACTTGATCAGACTTACAATGCTACCTCAGAGCGGCCCTGTGATGTCACAGTTTTGGAGGAACTATCCCTGCTGGCAGAGCAGGATTGGGTCCCTTTTTCAGCACTGGAAGCTTGGGAGACACTATCTGTGTGCTCTTCACATTTCTCACCCAGCCCAGACCACGTTATATGGGTCCATTTGAAGAAGCTTCTCTCTAATGATGCCATTGTCGGAAAGTTCCTGGTTCTGGCTGATGCCTGCCTGGTGGTGGGGTATTGGCTGTCTCATTTTAAAGAGTCAGTTTCTGTGATTATTCCTAAATCCAGAAAACCCTCTTATTCTATGTCCAAATCATTTAGGCTGATTGTTCTGCTTAATATGCTTGGGAAACTTATTGAGAAGATGCTCTCTAGGTATCTTCAATTTGATGGTGTCAAGTATGGCATCTTTTATTCTAACTAGTTAGGCAGTATTTGGCAGCAGTCGACTGAGGATGCTGGTTTATTCCTTACTCACTTAGTTAAGGCTGGGTGGGCTAGGGGACTCAAGATGAGCATTGTGGCTTTTGACATCACTCAGTTCTTTCCATCTTTGAACTATGAGATACTCATGGCAATTTTGGCAAGACAAGGATTTCTGGTGAATGTGCACCAGTTCTTTGCCTCTTATCTTATCAGGCAAAAGACCAAGTATCTTTGGAATTCTTTCTCCTTAAGTTTCTACGATGCAGATGTGGGTGTTGGGCAAGGGTTGGCCCTCTCCCCTGTCCTGTCTGCTATTTATCTTGTGCCAGTGCTCAAGATTTTTGACTTACAGGCATTGTACCTTGAGTGCAATGTTTTGTCTTATGTTGATGATGGTACTCTTATTGCCCAGGCCAGGGAGCTGGCTGACAACCTGGTGCACCTTTGTGGTGCATACAGGTTTATGTTTGATTTATTTGTGGCATTTGGGCTTGTTCTGGAACATAACAAGTCTAAGCTCTTTCATTTCTCATGTCAGAAGGGGAATAATAATCTGCCTATTGACCTGGGGTATGCCCCATATACAGGAGACACTCTTCCCCATCCCAAGCCATTTTGGTGGTATTTGGGCTTCTATTTTGACAGACAGCTCACCTTTTGGGAGCATGTCCAGTATTATTCTACCAAGACTATCTCTACAGTTCATGCTATGGGGATGCTGGGCAATTCACTCTAGGGTCTTTCTCCAAAGCAGAAGTATTTGCTTTACTGGTCTTATGTGGTGCCCATTGCCATGTATGGCTTTCATCTGTGGTGTCATGAGCTTCATCCTCATAAGGCTCATCTCACTTCTCTTAACAAGATGCAGCATCAAGCTGCTATTTGGATTATGGGTACTTTTTGCACCTCTCTCTCAGGTAGGGTTAAGGCATTGGCAGGCCTCATCCTCATCCATTTACATCTTAGGAAGTTATGGTCCTGGGTGGCATACTGGGTCCTTACTCTGTCACCTATGCACTTGACCAAGCAGTTGCTTGGCACGAGACAGTTTCCTGGTACTGATCCTCATCAGTATCATTTTACACAACTTGGCCACTCTGTTGAGAAGATTAGGTCAGCTGTCATGGATACCCTTAGGTACCACTCTATTCCTGTCACCTTGGAGACATTTGAGCCTGATGCCTCAGATGCTCACCCTGGGAGGCATCTTTTGGATTGCTTCAGTGATTATATATGGATTGTTGAGTTCAACTCCAAGGAGGAGGATGTCAATGTCCTGCGTGTTCTGAATGCAGAGCTTGATAGAGCATCTGTGCAGGATGACTACATTGCAGTGGCCATGGATGCATCTATGGGTCATGACAGGGCTTTCCAGACAGTTTTGGCTGCTTGGATATGGGCTGGTGGGATGCCAGTTCAGCAGTCCCACCAGGCTGCTGGCAGAGTGACAGCTCCTGATGCAGAGCTTCATGCCATTCAGATGGGGGTCTTCACTGTGTGTGTGCAGGAGGGCGTCCATCATGTTGTCTTGTTCACTGACCACCCTGCTTTGGCTCAGCAGGTGGTGGGCCCCTCTGTAGGCAGTGGGCAGGCTCAGGCTCTGCTTGTCTGTCATTGTCTGCAAAGGTAGCTTGGAAAGGACCCCTCTTGCACCTTCATGTTTGTACAGGTCCACTCTTCTTTGGAGTGGCCTCTGCATCATGTGGTCCATCATTTTGCAACAGACCCCTCCTTCAAGGTGCCTGTGGGGGACTCTCTCTTCATGACCCTTAATTATATTCATACAGCTGAGGCTCAGGCCTGTCGTGATGAGTAGACTAGGCAGTTCACTTCATTGAGCTCCTCTGGGAGAGACTTTCTGCACCTGACTGATGTCAGGGGCAAGCATCTGATACCTACATACCTCTCTGGGAGTACGTGGCTTAAGCTTTTGCATGATTCACCTATCTGTGCTAGAGTTTGCTGGGTGGTTTTGAAACATGCACCTATTGGGAAGTTTAGACAACAGTTTAAGCTCTCTGATGATCATTCTTGCCCTTGTGAATCTGCTCATCTGCAGACTCATGAGCATATATTGACCAAGTATACCAACTTTGGTCTCCTTTGGCACTTTCTCAAACTCTGGGAGGAGCTGCTCGAGTTTTGCAGGGAGAACCCTAGAGCATTCTCCTTTGCACACCTCCCTGGAGGATAAGAACAGTATAACCACTCTTCAGCAGTTGCTAGGTTTCCTGGGGCCCCTTGGGGTTCTCAGAGGGTCTGGCATTGGCAGCTGATAGGAGCTGTGCTAGCTTCTCCTTAGCGCTCACCACTTGCTTTGTGTGGGGGTGAGGGCAAGGGATTCTACCTGCTCTTCATCTACCTCTAGATGTAGGGAGGGCATACTTCAGGTATAG
>KQ963018.1:55130-66684 GCA_001563735.1 Leucoagaricus sp. SymC.cos
GTAATAGTAGTCCTTTAGTAGAGAAAGAGGTACCTCTCATGGACAGTGCATGTACAGCAGGAAGAGGTGTTGATAGATTACTCCTATCCTTTGATGATGAATCTTGAGAGATCCTTCTTAGCTTGTGCAATTACAAACTAGATGTGATGTTTGTTGCAGCCAATAAAGAAGGGGATATTGTCAGGACCTCCTTTATAGATGGTGATGTGACTGGTTTTAAATTGAGCCTGGATGTTGGCATAGTACTGCAGGAATTCATGGACTACCTGAGACCAATAGTCATTATCACTTTCCCCATGTTTCCACAAGGTATAGAATTAATTAGGGGTGATAAAGTAGATGGGGGCAGATATCTTGAGTGAGTCAGCATCTTGTTGCTGAAGGAACTTGTGAAGGGCATGGGCATCCTCGATGGCTGCAGGTCCTACCATGCCATTAGCAGGGGTATCATTGGAGTCATAGTCATCCATTTCAATGTCTTGTTCCCTGGCTATGTCTGTTGGTGGTTCAGTAGGATCTTCTGTAGTAGTGGGGGCCAGAGGAGTGTGTTTGTCAGTAGGAAGTGGAATAGGGTATGGGTCAGTTCATGCATAGGATTGGGTGACTTCAGCAATGATGCATTGGAGTGAGTATGCCTTGGGCATAAGACATATGGTGTGAGTATAGTGAAGAGTGGCTGAAATATATTCAATGAAGTCCTGGGCATCCAATCCATGATGGCTTCCAGCACATAATTTGATAACATTCCCTTCCAGGTCTGCTAAAATTATGGTGAGGCTGTGTGCAGATTCTACAAAAGACTGGAGTTGTTCTTCCAGTATAGCAAGGGCATTGATAGAGTGGGTGAGATCATTGTAGAGGTATAGTGGGTCTTGGAGAACCTGGTTGCATGGTTCTACTTCCTCCATGTCAACACATTCTATGTTTGACATTGCCATTTTTTCAGTTGGTTTAAAGACTAGCAGTTTGACTTTAACTGTGGTACATTTGGCTGCTTGGAGAGTAGTGGATAAGGGAGCTTCGGACTTCTTGGAGGTTGACAAGGGAGTTGTTGCAGTTGGGTAGGGTTTGATGAATGACATTGCAATCAATAAAGTGATCATATTTAGCAGTGATGATGGAGGCAGTGATGATAATGATGAGAGCAGTAGAGGCGATTGTGGAAATAGTGATGTAGACTTGTTTGGGAGTGACTAGTACTGGAGTGATAGCCAGGTTGTGTTGACTGGGTCTGTGGTCCTTGTCATGGCTTTTATCTGATTTTCAAGTTTTACCCCCCTCCCCAATTAGATTTGCTCTAAGAACCTATCAAGGTATTCCTAGATTGCCTCCTCTGCATTTGACAGATGGGATTTGGGTAACTATTGATCTTCTTCACCACTGTAGCCTTTCCAGTGAACCAGATACTGGATCCCTCTACTCTGTTTTTGATGACCTTGGATTTTCTCTACTTTCCATTCTTCCTTAGCATTGATCAGGTCTGGTGGTGGAGGTGGAGGTTGCTGTTAGATCAGAAACTCAGGTTTTCTTGTCAGTGATAGGAGTACCTCATTGAACACATCATGAATAACCCACTGAGGTAGTAGCTTGAGTTGATATGCTCTACTCCCAATCACTTCTGAGATAGGAAAGAGCCTATATCTTTAATAGTCTAGCTTCTTGCTCAGGTGATTTGTCCTGATGTTGGATGCTTCCAACCATACACTATCTCCCACTTGGTAGTTTTGAGCTGCCTTTTGTTTTGTATCATATGCAGCTGCCATGCTCTTCTGGTTTTGTTCCATACTGTTTGTGACAATCTCTTATGCTGTTATAAACAATACAATTTCCCTTTATTTGTTTTTATTTGTCTTAGTTAGTATATACAGGCTATATCTACTAAGACAAACATGAATGCTATTCATAGAACTTATTTATAATGTTCTGTGATATTCTTAGTTCTTTGTTTACAATATTCCATAAGTTGTTTACCTTGTTCCATACTATTCTTAGAAGATTCTACAATGTTCTAGAAGGTTCTACAATATTCTACAACCTTCCTGTAGTTTCCAGAATATTCTACTTATATATCTATATAGTTGTCTATATAGTATGAACAAATATGTACAAGTAGTATATAAGCAAGCTCAACTAACAAGGAGAAACGATTGTTTCTACTTAGTTAGGTAGAGCCTCGAGAATACAGTCTCTTAACTCAACTAAAGTGTGAAAGTAATTAAGTCGTAAAGTGTTACTCTCTGCTTATTGAAATAAGTTGCCCTCAATATAGAACTTTGATCTGAGTTCTATATCACTGATCTTAATACTTGTGATGAAGAATCTCTTGAGTTGTTAGTGGACTCTTGATTTATTAATAAACCTTGTCTATTAATAATTAAGTACCTACAAGTTATTTATAACTCAGAACATGCTAATACAAAGAGCCTCCTTTGTTAGGCTTTCTGTAGAGGATGACCTAATGTGCTTGATTTATAAGTAATCTAGTGTCACCATAACATTAAGTAGAAATAATCTTCTTCTGTTTAGTGACAAAGGCAAAAATCTACCCATTAGTCTCATAAAAGACCTTTCTGGAAAGAGAGGTGTCTACTGGGCTAATCTGCTGTATTGAGACACTCTATAATTAGAAAGGATATACTCTTGAAATGAAAAACTGACTCTTTTTCACTAGAGGATTAACACCCCTAATAAGAGTTGGAGATACAGAGATATTGCCAACTAGTAAAGTAGTTGAGGACTTGTTGGTTTGTTTGAGTCTGAGCCATTCTAGCTTGCACAGATGACTGTGAAAATAGGAATAGCTTGTTACCGCTCCTGAAGATGCTCAGTAAATATTGTGGACCTAAATCCTCACAATATTAAGGATAAATCCAAGTGATTGATTCCAGATAAAAACTGGTACATCAGAAAAGTGTAACTGAGTGGAGTGCACACTTGATAGAATCAATAGAAAGTAAAAAATCTTGATTCAATTTATAATGTAAAGAGTTCAAGTGTACCTGACTATAGGTTGAAATCATTTAACAACCACTCTACTAAGAGTTAAACTTAGCCTGTGATAGCCTAGGAAAGTCTATCATTGATTTCGATAATATTGGGTCACATTCCAATTAGAAATCAAGGTTTGAATTCCATAATAATTTCTGTTACCCAGTCTAGAGAAACTAAGTGCTAGAAGTATACTAGTAAATAACTCACCATAGCAGCTCCAAAGTGCAAGTGTGATCAGTGCAGATAATTAGAATACCTATTTCATTCAATACCTCTCAAAATTAATCCAAAACGTGGTATTCAATTCTATCTAATACAACTGTCATCTTCTACAGTAAATACTGGTCAAGAAGAGTTTGGAAAACTGAACCCAAAAATACCTGGAGATATAGAGACCCAGATGAACCTGACAAATCCTACAAATTCTCTGAAAAATATATTCCAGACCTTGACATCAAATATCAAAAAGTCTTCAAAAATCTCGATGACTATAAAAACCCAGATTCAGAACCAGAAACCAGATCTAACAGTCCAAATTCCCCAGAAAAAGATGAAACCCATGGAATACCAACAGGTTTTTTATCTGAGACACAACAAATATTTGATCAGTCAAGTCTTGGGATTACAACAGAACCTCTTATCCAACAATTTAGCAGACTATCAATCACACCTGAGGAACAAAAGCCACCAGTCCTCACCACTAGTCTCCTAGGAGAATTTAACCTTACAGAACCTGAAACTAATACCTGCCAACAATCTCCTACAACAAATAATCCACTATTATGACCTAGTGAAAAGACAAGTGATACTGAAGACATCAAAGAATATCTCTGACATAATTATAAATTACTCACACCCACTGAATCATCAGTCTACCCACCTTTCAACCCAAATGCCAATTCCAGAGACAAAACTATCCAACTTCTGAAATTCAGTTCTATATCTAAGAGAAAAGAAAAGGCAATAAACCCATCAAACACTCCCACCAATATTAGAGCAGGACCAAGCAGAACAAAACACACAGGAAATACCCCCTTGCACTCTCCACCAAGAGGAAGTCCACCAAGAGGAAACCTACCAGGAGAAAATCTGCTAGGAGAAAACCTACCAGCAATAGCAGCAGTTCCAGTACCCAATACCATCAAGTTCCCAAAACTAGAAAACTTTAATAGAGACCCAGATACCTTCAGAGACTGGCTCATATTCTTACAACTATATTTCAATTCTATCAGAGCCCCAACTGATGAACAGAAAATCTGATATGCCCTCAGATTATGCAAATATGCAGTAGCAAACTGGAAACAAGACTATATCGCAACCCATGCTGTTCTCCCAACATGGGCAACATTCAAAACAGCAATGGAACAAGCCTTTGCACCCATCCAACAAGCCTATGAAGTAGAGCAAAGATTACAAGCTTATAAACAATGTGGCAGATACATCAAAAAATATATCAGTGACTTCTCAGTCCTTGCATCAAAAGCCAGACTACAAGATAGTACTTCCTTACAAGCCACTTTCAGTGAAGGATTGGACAGATATATTGCCATCAAAGCAATCAGATCAAATCCTACCATATTGGCAGAATGGAAAACAACAGCATGAAATGCTTATAGAATTGTTCAAGAGCAATGTAAATTCAGTCTTCAATCATCTTCTGCAAGCTATAGAAAATCTTCCAAATCTTCAAAGTCAAACAGACATAGAAGAACATACTGAGGCAATGGTCCAAGATATAAAGATATTACACAAGATGCCATACTCCCTAAGTTTAAAAGAAATGAATGGGATATGGATGTCGATAGGATTTACCACTCAATCAATCAACTGTCTATTGAAGATGAGGACGAAGAAGATGACATATATAACAATGAATCAGAAGACAAAACAGATGATAGTGAGAGTGAAGGAGAAGATGAATCCACTGAACATATTGATTATCTCAACCACCTCATCAACAATGTCCTTACTGATGAACAACGAATGGCCCTCAGAAATGGACAATGCTTCTTCTGTAAAAAGAAAGATCACTTTTACAGGAATTGCCCAGAAAGATGAGCCTATTTACATCCAAGAAAAATTTATACCAAATACTCTAACACTTTATGGTCCAAATGATCCTCTTATCCTATCTGAAACCCTAAAAAGACAAATTAGCCACAAGGGAAAAGAAAGAGAAAAATAGACCCTAATACAATAGTTTATTTAATTGACAAAGACGACCAAGAAGATAAAGAAAATGAAAATTTTTGATTCAATCAGAAGATCAAATCAACATTGTCGATCTTCTTAACTGAGAAAAAGTATTAACAATTCCAACAATACTACACATTAGAAGAAATCAACACTCTATCAAAGCATTACTTAATTCTGGAGCATCAGGAAATTTCATTGACCCTCAATTAGTTCAAAAATATAATCTCCCAAAATTTCCTTTAAATAAACCATCAAAAACTTACAATGCCAACAGATCACAAAATCAAGCTGGACAATGTACACACTACTCAAAACTAAAAATAACTATCAACAAGAAAGTCATGATAATATACCCAAAAATTATCAAGTTAGGAAAACACCAATTGTTCATTGGAATAACTTGGTTAAACAAGTATAATCCTGATATTGATTGGCAAAAACCATCACTATGATGGAAAAATAAAGATACAGATATCATGACCTTATTTCATGTTGATATTGATGATCATATTAATGTCATTAATTACATTGAAGTGATCAATAAAACAAACACAGCTACTACCCTTTACAACAAATCAGTGATCAAACAAGAAAGTGATCTACTCAAAGCAGTACCAACTCAATTTCGAAAATATCTTTCTGTCTTCAATAAAGAAGAATCAGAAAAGATGCCACCTAGATGACTCTGGGATTATAAAATTGAAACAAAACCCGAATTTGTAGCAAAATAAATGCCTATATATCACCTTACATCAAAAGAAAAACAAGAAATAGATAAATTCATAAATAAAAACCTACAAAAGAGATATATTTGCATATCAAAATCTCCCATAGTATCATCCTTCTTTGTAGAAAAGCAAGGAGGAGATTTACAACCTTGTCAAGATTATCGATATTTAAATCAAAACACCATAAAAAATGCACACCCTATTTCAAATATTGCAGATATCCTAAATAAATTAAAAGAATCAAAATATTTCATGAAACTCAATGTATAACTCAGATACAACAATATTCAAATAGCCAAAGGAGATGAATGGAAAGGAGCATTTAGAACTACTAATAGTCTATACAAACCATTAGTTATGTTCTTTGGAATGACCAACTCTCCAGTAACATTTCAAACAATGATGGATATATTGTTTGATGATCTTATTGTTAAAGAAGGAGTAATCATCTACCTGGATGATATTCTCATCCATGCCACAACTAGAAAATGACTTACAGAGTTAACACAAAAGTTCTTCAAATATTACATGAAAACAAACTCTACTTAAAAATAAAAAAATGTGAATTTGAAGCCCAATGACTTGAATACTTGGGAATTATAGTCACACCTGACAAAATTGAAATGGACCTAATCAAACTCAAAGAAATTGAGGATTGGCCCAAACCAAAAACTCAATGACATATTTGACAATTTATTGGATTCTGCAATTTCTATCGAAAATTCATAAAGAATTATTTGGAAATAGCACATTCATTAAATCAACTACTTAGAAAGAAAACAACCTTCTAATTCACCAATGAAGCCAGACAAGCTTTTGAAAAGCTTAAACAGAAATTTCACCAACAACCCATACTATACATAATAGATCAAACCAAACAGTTTGAACTAGAATGTGATGCCTCACAATACATAACAGGAGCAGTATTATTACAAAGAGATTCAAATAGCAACAAACACCCCATAGCATATTTCTCTCAGGCATTAACACCAGTAGAACAAAATTACCATTATTCTAATAAAGAATTTCTTGCAATTATCAAAGCCCTAAAGATGTGGCAACACTATTTGGATAGATCACCATACCTAGTAATCATATGGTCTGATCATGAAAATCTTACCTAATTTAGAGAACCACAACATCTAAATCAAAGACAATCATAATAGACTCTTGAGATGACATGTTACAATTATGAAATCCACTATTTACCTGGGAAAAAGAATCTGTTAGCAGATGCATTGAGCTGATGACCAGATCTTAAACCTGAAGGAATAGACAATGAAGACATGATAGCGATACTCTCTGAAAAGTTCATCTCAATAAAAATAGCAGAAAAACTAAAAATAAATTACATTGATGAGGAAATCATCAACTTCTTAACCAAAGAAGATACCAAACTCCTTCTATCAAAAGAAGTACAGAATCATATGCCAACTTCTGATTACTTCAAAATTGAAGATGGTCTCTATAAATATCAAGGAAAGATAGTAATTCCTGATGATTCTGACATGAAACATATGCTATTGCAATGTGTATATAATCATAAGACTTCTGGACATCCTGGGATCATGAAAACACTTTGCAAATTAAATAAAGAAGTTTACTGGCCTGAAATGAATACATATGTCCAAAATTATATTAAGGATTGTCCCATAGGTTAATAATACAAAATTAACTGACATTCTATTAAACTACTGATGCAACCAATCAAAGGACCTCAATCCATATGACTATTTTCACAAATATCTATAGATCTCATCACCAACTTATCTCCAGATGATGGATTTGATTGTATTTTGTCCATAGTGGACCATGGACTTATGAAAGGGATAATTCTAACCCCTATAAAGAAGATAGCAACAGCTGACAACATAGCTGACATCTTGGTCGAAAAAGTATTTTCTAAATATAGAACTCCTAAAAAGATTATTTTGGATTGAGACCTATGATTTGCAGCACAATCTATGCAACAATTATACAAGAAACTCAATATTACACCTGCATTATCCACTGCCTACTATCCTCAAACTGATGGAACAACTGAATGATACAATCAGGAGATTAAGTTCTACCTAGCAGTGTATATCTCGAAACATCCTAACACATGGAAATGAGCCCTTCTTATCATCGAATTTGTACACAACACCAAAGTACATACAGGATGACAACATACACCTGCCAAACTTCTCTATGGATTCAATCCCAAAACATTCATATCAAAAGAAGAAACAAAAATACCATTCATAGATGAGAAATCTCTCTTCTTACAAAAAGCTAGAGAAGCTGCTCTAGAAGCACATGAATGAACATGCCTTATCATGGCAAATAGGAAGAACAAAGCATGGACACCATTCAAAGTTGGAGACAAAGTATGGTTGGATAACAAAAATCTTCCAGTACCATATATATCAAAGAAACTCAACCAACAAAGAGAAGAACTTTTTACAATTATCCAAAAAACCTCTCCTACCACTTATGAATTAAAACTACCACCAAAATGAAAGATTCACAATAAGTTCCATGTGTCTCTCCTTATGCCAGCAGTTGAGAACATTATTTATGGAAAACACCATGTGAAACTACCTCCTACACTCATGTCAGGAGAAGAGGAATACAAAATTGAAGCAATTTTAAACCATAGATACTGAGGAACATGTTCTAGGGGACATCGCAAATACCTAATTTGTTGGTCAGGCTACAGAGCAACTGAAGATTCATGGGAATCTAAAAATCACCTCGAAAATTCAAATAAAATTCTTCTTGAGTATAAAAGACTCAACAAACTCACCTAAACTTCCCCATCTTCAATGACTCAGCTCATTGGTGAACTCAAAGGAGCAAAAGCTCCTACTACTAAATCACCCTCACCCAAAACCCCTCAGAATAAAAGTTCCAACTTGAGTCCGAACTCCTTGTACAATGAGTCGACAACATCCTCTCACCCCAGTAGCAGTTCCTTGACAACTACACTTGGAAATCAACCAAGTGAAATTGCACTACCCTCTGATCTGCATGCCATCCTTAGATGAGCTTTTTCATCTCAACGAGCAGCCAATGACTTTCTGGCTGCTTATAGTAGCCATCCTTGATTTACTTCATCAGCCCATAAGATCAGGAATCTCGTTAATTTGCTTGCTCTTGCACAAGCAAATTACCAGGCAATCCAACATGAGGTTACCTCAAATCTTAACATTCTGGTGAGCATTCTCCCATGGGGTCTCTATACTGAGGACATCACCCAATGCCTCCTTGGGGTTGACCTCCGGGAAATTACCCTCATATAAAGCAAGACCAACAAGCTTCAGACAGATATACACAGACTCCTCTGTGCCCCAGATTTCCTGACACCCAACCTTCTCCACTACTTTCTAGTAGACCCACAGAATCTTCTTGAGTGGATACAATCCACTCCCATCCATCAACTCTATGTTCTATAATAGCTCCTCGACAAGCTCCTTGAGCTTCCCATTCCCCTTCTTGCAAACCTCAACATGAATACTATTCCTGCAACTTATGTAATGGAATGGGTCATTGCAAGACAGAATGTCATGAGTACTACTGTGGGTACTGCAACACTTTTGCCTCTGGACATTATGCCAAGTATTGCCCCAGAAATCCTTATCGAGGACTTGCTGGATGGCAACTACCCACAGGTTCCATAGTGCTGGCCATATACTATAACCAGCCCAATACCCATACCACCACTTCTCCCAATGCCATCACCCAGTCCAGAGCCCAAGACACTCCAATACAGTCCACTCAGCCTAGTGTATCAACTGGCAATCACACCTCCCACATCACTAATATTGGATCTGGATCTGAATGACATCTTCCCATGAGACCTGTCAATACTACAGATCTTGGACCAACCTACCATCCCAACTCTCCTGTTAAGCAGCAAAAGCAGCAAAAGCAGCAAGGACATCATCATGATCCCTAAAGTCTTGGAAAACTCAAGATCTCTCTATTAAATCAGAATGCATCCAATTCAGAAAACTCTTTCCATCACCAATCAACTTCTCACACAGATGCAAGACCCCCAGTTGTGGAGGATGATGGTAAGCACCTTACTGAACCATATGAATATAACAACATAGCTGAGCACAATATGGCTGGAGAAGGACATATTGATTAGTATGTAGATAGATAAGGACATCTATATATGAAAGGAATAATGTTATGAACAATACAATTTCCCTTTATTTGTTTCTATTTGTCTTAGTTAGTATATATGGGCTATATCTACTAAGATAAATGTGAACACTATTCATAAAACTTGTTTACAATATTCTATGAGATGTTTACATTGTTCTGTGATATTCTTAGTTCTTTATTTACAATATTCCATGAGTTGTTTATCTTGTTCCATACTATTTTTAGAATGTTCCACAATGTTCCAGAAGGTTCTACAATATTCTACAACCTTCCTGTAGTTTCCAGAATATTCTACTTATATACCTATGTAGTCATCTATGTAGTATAAACAAATATGTACAAGTAGTACATAAGTGAGCTCAACTAACAAGGAGAAATAATTGTTTCTACTTGGTTAGGTAGAGCCTCAAGAATACAGTCTCTTAACTCAACTAAAGTGTGAAGGTGATTAAGTCGTAAAGTGTTACTCTCTGCTTATTGAAATAAGTTGCTCTTGATATAGAACTTTGATCTGAGTTCTATATCACTAATCTTAATATTTGTGGTAAAGAATCTCTTGAGTTGTTAGTGGACTCTTGATTTATTAATAGATCTTGTCTATTAATAATTAAGTACCTACAAGTTATTTGTAACTTGAAACATGCTAATACAAAGAGCCTCCTTTGTTAGGCTTCCTGTAGAGGACAACCTAATGTGCTTGATTTATAAGTAATTCAGCATCACCATAACACATGTTTTGCTGAGATTGGTGACAAATTCCTCCACTGCTGGCACTGGTGAAGATGTCCCAGTGATTCTCTTCCATAGGTGCCTCCCATAGTTCAAGTAGAATGGGAAATAATGTATTGCCAAGTGTTGCTTGTTATTATAGTGGAATTCTGCTGCTGCAAGCCATGATGTCCAATCATTCTGTTTGTAGCTGACATATTTCCATAGGAAGTTCTCAACTTCTTGATTGATCTGTTCCATCTGCCCATCTGTTTGGGGATGATATGCTGTTGACAGGGCCTATGTGATCCTGAGTGCTTTACATAAACCTTCCATAAACTTTGAAGTGAACTGTGGTCCTTGATCACTGATGATCTTTCTTGGTAACCCATGTAGTTTCCAGATATGGTCCTAATATAGAATAGCTAGCTGTCCTGCTGTCAGGGATGTCAAGATGGGTAGGATATGTATCATCTTGCTGAAATAATCCATCATGACTAGAATAGCATTATATCCATCAGAAGGAGGTAAGGGTCTGATAAGATCTACTGAGATTTCCTCCCATGGGTATGTTGGAACTAGTAGGGGATGTAGTGGTGCTACTTTTTGTTCTCAATGGATTTGTATTCTCTAGCAGATGTCACAACCCCCTACAAATCTCTTCACATCTTGTCTCATATCAGGTTACCAAAAGTCTCTTGCTAAGACCTCTAGTGTTTGGTGTTGGCCTGAATGTTCTACATCTGGTGCATTGTGGAATTCCTGCATGATTCTTT
>KQ963018.1:77739-100826 GCA_001563735.1 Leucoagaricus sp. SymC.cos
AAAAAAAAAAAAAAAAAATGATCTGTTCTTATGCCCAGATCTCAATAGATCTAATTATCAATCTACCAAAATCCAACAGATTTGACACTATATTAACCATAGTGGACCATGGTTTAACAAAGGGAGTAATTTTAACCTCTACTATAAAAATGGCCATATCAGAAGATATTGCCCAACTTCTGATTGATAATCTATTTAGAAAACACAGACTTTCTAACAAAGTTATTTCTGATTATGACTCTAAATTTATATCAAGATTAATAAAAGCCCTCTACCATACCCTAAATATAGAAGCAGCCTACTCTAGTGCATACTACCCACAAACAGATGGCTCTACCAAATAATTCAACCAGGAACTTAAAACCTATTTAGCTATATTCACAGCAAATGATCTCTAACACTGGAGCAGATACCTCTCCCTGTATAAATACCTTCACAATAATTGACTACATGCCAGAAAAACAGAAACACCATTCTAACTTCTTTAAGGAGAGTCTCCTAAATCTTTTCCCTCAGTTTTCAAACCCACCAAATCCCCAACTGCAAACAACAAAATAGAATATCTGAAACAAATATACTAGAAAGCCCTACATGCCCATCAATTAGCATAAAAAGCATTGATGAAACAAACATGACACTTACAACTCCCCACCTATCAAATTGGAGATACTATATAGCTCAACAACAAATACCTAAAATTAAACATTCCAACTCAAAAACTATGCCAAAGATGTGATGGCCCCTTTGAGATCACTCAGAAGATCTCCCCAGTCAATTTTAGACTCAAACTACCACTGTCCTGGAAAATCCACAATATCTTTCATTCCTCCTTATTGATACCTCATAAGGAAATGCTCCTCTATGGCCAACAGTTCACTAGACTACTACCCAAACTAGACCAAGATGAGGAAATATATAAAGTAGAAGCTATTCTCAACTACAAGAACATCTAATAGAAGACCCATTTTCTAATCAAATGGAAAAGATACCCACATGCAAAAAATACTTGGGAACCTGCTAAAAACCTCAAAATGGCAAAACGACTTCTTAATTAATATAAAAGAAGCCAAAATCTCTATTAGTGACAACATGTCTGAACACTCCTATTCTTACTCATAACCTACTTTACCTTGACCAAATGCACCTGAATGACCCCCTACTCTGGTTATACCACAACTCAATCCAAATCTCATTCAACAAGCCAATGTCCAAGCTAGTCAGGCAACCTAGTCACTATTATGACCCCTACCTGAACTCTTTATCAACAGAAATGATAAATATACCATATTCACATAAAACAATGCCATGATCTCAGTCCCCCTCTTGCCAGAACAACTATCTTTCTAGATCAATCCCTCCAGTATTCCTTACAACAACTTAGCTGACCAAATATTTCTTTTGAGAATGTCAATTTACAAAGCAATTAGGCAACTTTTGCTCTCATCAACTATTACAGGTTGCTCACTGCTACAAGCCTACATCTTATGAGAATGCTACTCTGTTGCTTGCAGCAAACTGACTTGGCTAGAAAAGCTCTTGATACTCTTCAGCTCTCCCCTCACCTACAAACAATGATACAGAAAACTACTACAGGAATCTCTCTGGCAGAAATCACCAATAGTTTGCATCTTAGCCTAGAAGGTAGACTCCACTTTAAAGTGACTTTTGTAGTTTTCTGACCTTGGAGCATCTCTATGACATCTCAACCACCTTTATATAAGCCTAGCTCAATACTTCCAAGACAAGAATAAGAAAATAGATCATGCCAACCTCCTAGGATGGATTGCAACTCTCACCCAAGAAAAAGCCACAGATCTCCTGAATCTGATGCTCCCAGCACAGATGGAGGACCTTCACTATATACTACTTTCTAGAGAAGACCTTTCTCTCTCTAATGCTATTGTCAGGAACATCATGCTCATGATTGCTCAGTGTGTGGTAACCTATGACCCAGACATGATACTCCTGGAAACTGTATGGTACACAAGTTGAATGCCCCTTGCCCATCAAGCCCTATACAACAAACAGACAATTCATCATGATCTATCCAAAGTCATTTGTCTCTTTCACAAAGTCAATGACCTTCAATCCCAAATAAGTTCAGATGACAACATCCCAGAGCCAATACAAATGCCAACTAGTGAGGACAAGAATTGGACTTAGCATACAGAAGGAATAATAGGATATGAAGGAGATATGCTTCCCACCAACAAGAGAATATTTCACATAGTAGTAACCAAATAGAATCGAGAAGAATCAAACTGATTGAAGAACTTTCTCCTGACAATATCTTTTATGACAGACACTATGACAACTTCCTCTATGAGAACTTAGAAAGTGACTAATGAACAAGAACCCATCTCTCTTATCACTTTTATTTGCTACAATACAAATGCCACTCTAATAGGGCCCATTCTCACTAGAAATGGAAGCAAAGCTGATAAATACATTTTTACCATACCTCTCAAACACTGTACCATTGACTATCCCTACTGAAATGATCAAATTGCTGGACTACCATGAACTGAAGCTCTTATAGCTTAGGAAATTAATGCTGATGCATACAAACTTTATTTAAGATGTGTTATAGAAAATATATTGAATAGAAAGACTAATATTAACATTGAAGACATAGTGCAATATTCCCTCAAATAGCCTGAATATTATACCTGGGAATTTACTGGTGTCTACAAGGCTGACAAAATGCCCATTCTCCCAGTAATGCTATTATCCCCACAACAAGCTTCTTTAGTGACTTTGCTTAATAATATCATTTGAAAGGCCTTCAAAAATCCACCCTTCAAGTAATACTACCTTAACAGTACATATTCCTGCACTATTTATGGCAATATAGGAGTATCCATAGCAAATAGATAGAACCTGGTAGCAGACAAAGACAAGAATAAAGACAAAGAATGGCATCATCATATTCTGGATCAATAAGGTGTTGACCTTGCCTCCCACATCATTCATGCTATCCTAAACAATACCTATAATAGAAAACTTGACAACCTTCTAGTCAACAACTTATGAATTGCCCACAATTCCCAAACTGTTAACCTTACATCCATTGTTCATCTCTCCAGCACTTTCTCTGAATTATCCTCTAGCACATCATTGAGATCTATCAAGATCAAGATCAATGATGACTCATTAGAAGATGTATATACTTCTAATTAAGTAAAACCTATTTATGAAATGTTATGAGATTAATAATGAACTAATGATGATAGATTAGAAATCTGATCCATGATTCTAATAGTGATTTATCTAGACTATGGACTCCTGTTTAAAGTCCACTTCTCTATAGATAATCTTCTCTTCTTTAATTATAAAACCTAATCACTGATTTGTAGTTACAATATCAACTTCTCACATAGACCCCTGTTCAAGTGATTAGGACAATTTCCTTGTGATATGATTCCTAGTATTCCTTAGTAATTCCCAAGTATGACTCATGACTAGACAATTAGTTAGTAAAGGATAAATAGCCCTAGAAATAGTCACAACTACCAAGTAGACAGAAAAGTTTTCTGTAGACTAAAGATAGGTAGATCTAGGACTATATAAGATCTGATCTGAGAGATAGAAACACAAGTTTCTATTCTCTTTGGTTATTGTCTATGTTTCTGCACCCTTACAATTAGTCTTTAGAAGAACCTCTATCTTCATTTGATCTAATTCAATAATCTCTATATTAGAGACTCTTTAAGAACTCACTTGTTAAAGAACATCCTGGATGTCCTAGGTGTTCCTTCAGGAACTGAAGAATCAATAACAAGTGAGTGTTGTAATTCTGACTCATCTGGATGGCTTGTTCATCAGTAGAGAGATAAATAGTGATATCTCACTTGGCATGTTGTCAAAGGTCACTCCTTTGATTTGACTATAGAGAAGTTCTCAGAGGACAAATTATATTGTTTCTCTCTGCCTCTGAAATTATATACTTGAATGTAGTCTGCTTCTTGATCACACTTGTGATGGAGATCCATACTATTCAAAGTCACCTGCAGCAGTTAAGATAGGCACCTATCCTCATCCCTGAGATAAGGTCCTGTCAATAAACATCCCTAACAATAAATATATAACTATGAGATTTATATCTATACACTCCAAGTCATAGTGGAATGAGGAGTGTAAAAGAGCTTTGCTAAAATATAAGAATAATAGGTGCAAAGAGAATTGGTCTGCCTTCCAGTGCACTATACAGTTGGCAAAAAAACTGTTCATATATTAGTCACTTTTGAAAAAATAGACATATATCTTAACAAATAAAAAAGCTAAAAGTCCCAAGATATTCTCTAATGTATATTCAGATGTTGACTACAGATTAAAAAAAGAATCATGTGATCTGGCCAAGAATTGCCAAAGATAGCAGTATACACAATTTGATAGCTTATTCAAACAGTTTTTTTGCTAACAATTTCACTATCAATAAGTCATAGTTATCAGTACTTAGTATGTCCACTCTTGGCTTTAATTACTGCTGCACATCTTCTGTACATACTAGCAATCAGATTCTATACTACCTCCTTAGGAATATTATTCCATTCCTTCTCTACCCTTTCCCAAAGCTCATAAACACTTTTTGGTAGAATTTCATACTCATTGAGCTTTTTTTTTAGATGATCCCATAAGTGTTCAAAATAGTTTAGGTCTGGTGATTGTGCAGGCCACACAAAAACCCTGAAAATCTAGTCTTCAAACTACTTCTTAGCTAATTTGGAGGTGTGTTTGGGGTCATTGTTTTATTGAAAATAGACATCTTCTACCTCATGTCTATACTACTCCAAGGATTTTAGGAGTTCATCTCCTAGAATTTCAGTATAAAGCTTTACATCCATCTCACTATCAATCCTGGTAGAAAATCCAGTTTCCTCCTATTCCATACAGCCCCACATCATCAGATTTTCTCCTGCAAACTTGACTATTTCCTTGATTCTTCTTGAATCCTGTCTATTCTTCTTGTCTACCCACACCTGCTCTCTGCCATCTGACCCCAACCTGTTGATTTTGGTCTCATTTGACCACCAGATCTTTGCCCAGTCATCCACTGTCTACTCTAAATGCCTTTCAGTAAACTCCAACCTAGCCTTCCTATGCTTTTTCAATAACAATGGCTTTCACTGTTTGGCTACTGAGACTATACTAGTTATTCTGTGTGCATTCCTGACTGTTTGTGGAGTGACATCCTGGTTGTTGATAGTGGAAAGGGATTTAGCAGCTTGCACTGTATTCTTAATTTTCCTAGTATGAATTGCATGCTTGATATAGGCAATATTAGAGTTGCTGAGCTTTTTTGGACAACCTCCAGAGGATACCACTGCTTCAGGACAGTAGTTTTGATGAATTTTGGCAATAGAACCAGCACTTGCACCAGTCTGTACCTTGATAGAAGCATAGGAATGTCCAGAGATAAAAAAAGTGATAATAATAGTAATAGCTACTTTAGAAAGGAGTTGCATGATTGATTGGAGAAATAGAGTAGCTAGTGATGGTTGTTATATACCTATTTGATATCTAGTCACATGATATTGTTGATTGTTTAATAATATATCAATAAAGTTATGTGATACTATACAATTTTTAATCTGAAACTGCCAGCAAAAAAACTGTTTAAATGAGCTATCAGATTGTGTATAGTGCTATTTTTGGCAATTCTTGGCCAAATCACATGATTGTTTTTGTAATTTGTAGTCAACATCCTAATGTGCATTAGAGAATATTTTGGGACTTTTAGCTTTTTTATTTGTTAAAATACATGTCTATTTCTTCAAACATGACTAACATGTGAACAGTTTTTTTGCCCACTCTATATATAGTTAAGCAGAAATTCTTTAATATAAAGATTAAAGAAATCACTGAAGAAAACAGAAGGTCTTGGGATTTTATAGCATAGACCAAAGACTGTAAGCTTCTCCTTACTAAAGCAATAGAATATCATGGTCAACCATATTATTCTCTTGATTTTTTATGAGATGTGTTCAATAGAACTTATAATTCTGCTGCTGACAGAAATATTAACTCTATAGTATTGAATAGGCTCAGTAATATCCCAGCTCAGGAATGGATGTCTTTTAGACTATCTAAAATTCTCAAAACACTTCACACTTCTTCTAACAACTCTGCTCCTGGTATTGATCATATCTCATGATCACATCTCAAAAAACTCTTCTCTTATGATAACAATGTACCAAAATTTTTCCTTTGACTTGCTAATGCATGCATTAACCTTGTCTGTTGGCCAACTCCCTTTAAAGAATCAGTTTCAGTAGTCATTCCTAAACTGAACAAACCTTCTTATTCTATCCTGAAAGCTTTCTAACTTATTGTTCTTCTCAACACCATAGAAAAGCTTTTTGAAAAAATGCTTGCCTGATGTATGCAGTTCAAAGTAGTCAAATCCAATACCATACATCCATGTCAAATAGGTGGTATCATCTAATATAGCACTAAATATGCTGGCATTTATCTTTCTTACCTTATTTGTGTAGAATAGGCAAAAAAGCTATATATGAGTGTTCTTGTATTTGATATATCTCAATTTTTTCCTTCTTTAAATCATTGATTGCTTCTTGATATTTTAAAGAAATAAGGTTTCATACCTCAAATTGTCAATTTCTTCTCCAACTATCTAGTAGGTCATTATACTAAATACTTGTACAATATCTTTCACTTTCCTTTCTTTTCTCCTGATACTGGCATCAGTCAAGGTTCAGCTCTATCCCCTATTCTTTATAGATTATATATTGTATCTGTTTTATACTTAGCTAGCATAGACATAGCTAGTTTAGTTTCTTTTCTTTCTTATATTGATGATGGGATAATTATTGCTCAAGGAGAGATATAGAAAGCTCATTTAAGATTTCAGCCTGGTTCTTGAATATGACAAGACCAAGTTATTTAACTTCTCTTATATACATAATAAAAATCCAGCTATCAACTTGGGTTTTGTGCCTTATACATCCTCCTCTTCTCTCTGGCCCAAAGAATACTAGCAATATTTGGGTTTCTATTTTGACATTCAATGAACATTCAATGAACATGTTTATTACTGGTCAACAAAACTACTCTCTTCTATCTATATTATGAAGATACTTGGCAATTCAATGCATGGCCTTCTATCACATTAAAAATAACTCTTTTATTAATTATATATTGTTTCCTTTGCCACCTATGATTTCTATTTGTAGTATTTCTCTAGTGCCAAACTAGTCTCTAAGCTGAAAATGCTTATACAAATGTAACATAATACTATTATCTGGATTACTGATGTATTTTGCACTTCTCTCTCCAGTAGTGTTGAATGTATCACAGGTCTCATCCTTATCCATCTCTAACTTAAAAGACTTGCCAAACATTCAAGTCTTTGCTACATAATGCTTAAAAAATCACACCTTATACATATGCTGCTTAGTGCTGAAAATGTTAAGAGTGCTTTACCCTATCCAAAGTCTATCAATCTTATAACTGAAAAAGAAAAGCTGGTGGTGGTGAGATCAGTTATGGAGACCAACATAATGTAGCTTAACAGTAATAAAGTTTTTTACCCTCTCAATAATTTCAATAAGCCTAGCTATTATATTCTTGATACTTTCACTGATAATTTTTCTTTTCATGATTTTGATAGGTCAAGTTTAAAAGAGCTCAGTACTTATTCTCAATACTTGGATACAGAGCTCTCCCTTACCCGTTCCTCTTCTTCTATCACTGTCCTTATTGTTGGTGGCAGTATATTGCCTCACTATTCTATTTAAGACAATGCTTGTTATTAAATTTAGTATAATAGTGTTTTACTCCACTTTCTCACCATTTTAGTCAGACACTCTACTATGTCTAACACAAAGCTTTTTTAATACCTAGTATCAATCAGATTATGGTCATTACTAATTATATATATATATCTAAGTCTCTTTTAGACTCTTTTATTTACTCTAGCCAGGCCTATTTTCTAGCTATAGCTAAAGTCCTTTGCTTATAGCTAGAATACTCTAGCTTCAATTATATCAACTTCTAGTATATCCCTGCTAAGAGTTCCTAATGCAATTGTAATGCACTAGATTATAAGCCTAGTCTCTTATGCTGTCTTCTACAAAAAGTCCATCTTATAATCAAAGTAAACTTCTGATATGCTGAGTTGCACCTAAGCATCTCTGTGTCATACTTTTGTCACAAAGTCACTACTGCTTGCATCAAGGAGTAGCAAAATACTTTTCTTCATGATGTCCAATATTATGAGCATTTCTTTCTGATGTTATACAGCAAACACTTTTAGAATAATATTATACTATCTCAATACTATAATAGCAGTTCTTGGCTATGAGAACTTCACTTCTCTTACTCTGTCTGTGATGATAGCTCTTCACACCTTGTCACAAACTTCAATATCATCACATGCACTATTCATACTATTCTGAATTATATTTCTATTGATTCTTATTATGCTCACTTCTTCCCTCAAGAACTAGTCACTTGACCTTGTAGCTTCCATTTTAAAATACAGAAACATATTATTATTAGTTATCCTTTATATATATGAGAAGATCAACTTATTACTACACTAAGTCAATTTATTAACTTTTTATCTTATAATTCTTATATATTCACATTTTATTCAAATATATACAGCATACTTCTACTATATACACCTATATGACATGCTAAGCTTTGCTTAAGCATCTCTATGTCATATTCTCCATCTCTCTCTCTTCAATATATTGAGTCTTACTACAGTATCTCTATATCATATCCACTTTACTCTATTTTCTCGCATCTTGATTTATATTAGTAAGCTTTTATCATTTCTTGATTCTAGATTTCTATCCATCTCTGTTTCTGTCTGCTAATTTTCTACAAATTCTGTCATATCTCTTATAGTATTAATATCTTTTATTTGGATTTTAGTTTTAGTTTTGTTTATATTTTAGCTATATTTAGTTAGGTACAGACTATAATTGAGCACTGTATAATATATTGATGATTTAAAATAAAATAAAAATAAAAAATCAACTAAAATACATATTCAGAAAATATTTTCTGAAAAATATTCTCTATAAGTCCCAGAAATACTTTTAAAAGCTTAATTATAGATAAATTAAGTTATACTATTACTATTGTGCTTGACAATGAGGAGGAGAGCTTGCTTACCTAATAGATGACAATTTTAGATATTATTTACCTTATAGATGTTATAATATTTATAGTAAATCTTGTAAAATTATGAGAATATTTATAGATAAATAATCTTGTAAAAATTCAAGAAGAATAATGCTAATCATAACATTCTACAAAGAAGGACCTGATAATACACCCAACTTCATTAGCTGAGATATTTACTAGTTCTAATTTGCTATTATATATATTAAAAAAGACTTTGTAAATTTCTCATTAAAGGATAGAAGATAGAGCAAAGTTCTATGATAATATCTCTTTCTGCTATATATGCATAAGTTTACAACAAGTATCTTTTTCCTCTATAAAGATTACTATTACTTCTATTATCTAGTATTTTTCTGTTATTATATTTTATCTTAGCCTAGACTTTTATATTAGTATATCTATTTATGAAAGTATGAAGTCTGAGAAGGAGGAGGTAATATTGTGACTCTAGATAGTTAGTGCTCATTACTCTGTATAGATCTCTTAGACTATAGTAAACTTAGTGACTATTTTCTTATTTACTCTATATTACTCTAGACTTATCATATATATATATCTTAGATAAAGCCTATATTTCTCATGCTTTACCAATTATACTTTTCCCTTATTAACTCTCAAGTCTTTGTCTGTGTTGCAATCTGAGTTTTCTCCTAAGGTTATAATAGGAGCAGTATTTGTAGAGAAGAAATAATAGCTGAAGTACTTCCAGTACTCTTAGTACTTCTGCTAAAAAAAATTAGTAATATATATATAGAGCTGAACAAGTCAGTCGAAAGTAAGAAACTCTACAAGAAAATTCAAAAATATTTTGCTGATTGTTAAGCTTGAAGTGAGTTACTCATAGTTCATATAGATAATAACTACAAGATCTTGAGAAAGAAGAAGAAAGTAGAGGCAACATTAGAGTATGAATATTTAATTTTCTGTAAGATAATATAGGCCTTTTTTAAGGAGATTGAGAAGCTTGGCATAGAGATTGGGCTAATACTGAAGAATATTTATGGATTTAGATGTGAACCAGCTTATATAAGGTAATTTTTGCATATTTATCCTATATACTGATATTTTTCATAAAAAAAGAAAAACTTAAGTATAAGAAGTAATTTTTAAAGCAATTATTTTTGATTGTACATCTGATTGACTACAGTACTTGTGATAGAGCTTCTTGTATGACCTGTGCTTACATATATCTTATATGTATGATCTATAACTCTAGACAGAAGATACATCTATAGAGGTAGTTACTTGTCATAACTATCACACTTGTCTCAAACTCTACTCTGTAATCTTTTCTATATCTCAGTTGTCACAGATCACTAAAGCTATGCAGTTAAGCACCTCTCTTACTTTCTACCTTAAAGACTATCTTTACAACTAGTTTACTGATTCTTTAACTCTTCAGTCTAGCTATAACAACTCAATTCTATTTCTCTTTCTTTTGTTATTCTAGCATATACATCATAGTTATTATCTAGATAATCAACTTGTTAACTGATAAATTCTATGCTTTCAGCATTCTTTAGTTTTATAGACTAGTTAGTTCAGAGAAGTTAGCAGTAGTAAGAACAATCTGGGATAGATCAGAGAAACTAGATCTTTTCTACACTTATCTATCTTCTACTGAAGACATTCATCTTTTGACATCTCTTCTTGACATCTCACAGTGTTTTGAAAATATCTTTACTGTATATTTATCAATAGTAGCACAGAACTTATTTCTTCTAGATCCAGCAATAAAGTTAGATTGTTTAATATCCAGTGTTTATACTTCCAATCTTGTAATAGCATATCTATATTATTCTCTTATCATTCTTGATAGTCTCAAACTAAGATATTTACCTCTTGTTAAGCTAATTATTTCCAAAAGACACTATCTAAGTATCTACATATGAGTTCTATAAATTATTTGCTCATAATTATTTTTCTAATTGGACAGAAATCTGGGCTTAAAAAAGAATAACTGTATTTAATTGGATATTTAGATAGCAGTAATAAGAAAAATGAGAAGGATATCTGGATATTTTTAGAAAATAGGTCAATAAAGTGTTATTACTATCTAGTCTATCCATCAGAATCAGCAGGCCTTACCACACACTCTAGTAACAAAAGTCTAGCCTAGAATAAGATGTAATATGTAAAGATATGCAAGCACTATATTATACAAGTTAATATAAGTAGAGTTTTAAAGAAGTGACCAATAAGAGCTCAACTAGGATATTTGCACATTATATATGATATAAACTAGTATATAAGTTAAAGTTATACTACAAGTACATCAAGCTTTATATATATTTCCTATTAATATCTATGTGGCAGTAACTTAGCCTATAGACACAATAAAGAGTATAGAGAAACTAACTATGTATAACATAGTCAAGAGCTGATACTGAATATAGTTGTGTACTGAAAGGAGAACAATGAAGATATAGTACACAAATAGAGGTAATGAATACTAAATATAGTCAGTATCAGAAATAAAATGTAGAGTCATAGAAGAATGGGATGTTAAAGTCATTAGTGAATATATCTGGATCAAAGATGATATCACTATCTGCATATGGAAATAAAGTTCTATCGATTATAACATAAAGACCTTAATGAGAAAAGCATATTGCAGAAACTCTGTCATAATTTCTCATACTGGAGCTTGGCCAGAGAATGTTATTATTGGACTGGTCAAGACAATATTCAGCAGTTTTATTTACATTATCATGCTTTTTAACTTTATTGAACATAAACAAGAGCCCACTACCAATCTGCAAGATTAGCTAATAGCTGTTTTGATAATAATTGATAATCTTTTGACAACATTGGGTGAGCTTTATAAAAGAGTTGTCAACAGTATTCTCTCTTCAATTAAAGGCAGTCTGTTAGCAATTATAGTTTCACTGTACATCAAGCTCACTCCTCTAAGATAAGATTATATTTAGAGACTGTTGGAGGTACATGATGAGACCCTTGACAAAGTGATTGCAGTGCTACATTCTTTTTTGATGCTTGCTTCTGTGACTGAAGTATCTAATGAGATACTATGCATTGTACACTTTCAGCCTTTTCAATTCTTTATCAAGTCATTTTTTCTCTCTACCAACCCATATCTTGAACTTGCAAATATACAATCACCCTTCTTTTCCACACACCACTATTATCATTCACAGTCTTAGTTGTGTTCTAGTCTACTATGTCTGATACTTTGCAGTATATATATAACTTGAAGAATTGTCCTTGAGATGAAGATGTTCAAGAGTCTAAGGCTAAGATATTAAGCCCAACACCTTTCTAAGAGAGTGATGCCAAGATGGCAGACCCCTTTACTCCTTGTGCTTCAGTCCTCCCTGCTGGACTACCTGAACCTGTCACACCTGTCTCTTGCAAAGGCAAAGACAAGAAGAAATATAGCTCTATCATTGCTAAGCTCTCTCCTCTCTAACCTTGTCTGGCACTCTCTGTGTTATGCCTGCCTACTCTTGCCCTCCCAGTCTCTCCTTTCCCAGTTACTGGTGTCCTTTCTCCTAGAGCAAGTATCTTTGCTCCTCATATTTATTCTCTAGTTTCTGGTGATTGGAGCTACTAACCTTCTGACTTATCTACTAACTTAGTGCAGAGGGTTACTCTTCTCAATGACTCACTCACAGCCTTGGCTAGCAAGTCCTGGCATGACCAGTGGGATTATATACATTTTGTACATGCTCTGTTAGTGATAATGGGACATGTCTTTACTTTACAGAGGCATACTTTGCTCTTTGATGACTCTCTCAACACATCTACCTTGGCTTTAGCCTTGTGTGACATACTTCCTCATGATACTCTGTAGTATCCTTCTCTTATCTGTGATATAGCTAATTTAGCTAGTCCTGCTCCCTCTGCCCAAGCACATGGTCCTCCATCTTAGGTTACTGCATGTCCCCCTCCAGCTTCTAGACCAGCTTCCCCCTCTAGGCCCACTCAGTCTGCCAAGTGTCCCTCTCCTCTCTCTAGTGTCAAGTATAGCTATGTTGATACTATTTGTGACATCACATCTCTAGTCAATTTAGCTAAGACTGTCCCCTTCCTTCTCTCTAATCATATCATTATAATACATCAGATGTCTGTCCCTCCAGTACTTTTAGAGTGCAAGATCAAATTAACCATCCCCAGTCTCTCTTACTGCTAGGTATTGGTCAAGATTGACCCTTTACCTTCCTCCTCCCAGTTTTCAGCCCTTGTTGGGGCTGCCAACTGCTCCCTTGGTAAGAGTAACCTTTGGGTTGACTCTTGTCATTTTACTTATAGGAGAATTTTTCTCCTCATATCTTATGTTGCCTCCCAGGGTGAAATAGACCTAGTGAAGGCTGATGTTCAGCACTTTCTTTCCCTTACTAAGAGTGGAGTTGAGACTGTCCTTCTATAGTCATAATCCTACCTTAAGGTCATTGATATTTCTTTCTTCAAGGCAGATGGTCAGCAGATCACCACTGCTGACATACAGGCAGTCATGGGAAAGTTCTATATAGCTGGCTCTTTTACTCTTACAAATAGCCCCAGAGTTATGCACAATTCTTGACATGCAGATACTGCCACTATATAGTTTGATGTGCTTAATTCCCAGTCAGATACTATTGCCAAGCATCTAATTGGTACCTCCTTCCAATTCAGCCCAGCCTCATGCTTCATGCATGTAGCCCACTCCTACTCTGATGTCTTTTTGTATTAGTATTGCTGGTGCTGGGGATATTCTACTTACACTTGCTGTTTCCAGGCCCTCTGATGCCCCTAGTGTGCTGGTCTTTATACTGAGGTCACTCATTATCAACACACATCCTGTTACAGAGGTAATCTCTCTACATGTCCACCCCAGATCCAACCCCTGAGAGAGTTCCATGCCCTCATGCTATGTGCTGTGTGAACTGTAAGGGAGAACATAGTGCAAGCAACTGATGGTGCCTATATTGACATCACTATTTTGATTGGACTTAGTTGGCTGAAAAGTGGGTCTTGTCTGAGAGGATGGTGAAGCTAAATGCAATTTCCCAGAAGACAGTGGAGGAGGAGCACAAGAGTAGGAGAATACTCAACCAGTACTGCTGAAACCTCAAACTTTATTATAGGCCCCCATCCAAAGCTGAGTAGAGTGAAGTGACATTTGTTGAATGCTGGTCTTGATGGACATCTAGGTAGTTTCAAGCTGTTATGCCTTTTCATAGTTGATTCTAGTTGTACTCATGTAATAGTATTCTGTGTTGCCATCCTGGGCACAGACTGCTATTGCACACCATATTATAAATTTATGAGTTTAAAAAAAAAAAAAAAAAGAACTTGCAAATATATGTATTCAGGTTGTTATGATTAAGAGGGTGATCCAGACCCAACTCTCAGAGCAAGTGTGAGAAATGAGCAATTACCACAAGAATATTCATCCCACTCTACAGGCTTTTTATACTTTATTTGTCTTCTGTATCACTAATCTTTGGGAATACCTCTGGGAGTTAGGCTACAGGGTTCTTCTCTTAACTGATGATAATTCATTTCTCATGATCCTGGACATACTCTGATACTGCAGTAGCAAAGTTCCTGTTTGCCCCTTTGTCAAGTTTCTCTCACAGGCTCAAACACATCTAGAGGATGTGAGTGTATCTGCATATATCCACACATCTTGTAGCATTGTCTAATGATTCAACTTGCAGACATGGAACATCCACTCAAATGCAGAATCTTCCAATGATCAAGCATTGATAGACACCTGTAAGCACATTGCCCAGCCCTTAGTGAGTGAAACATAGGAATTTGATTACTTCCCTTTAATTGACACATCTTTTGCTTCCTCATAAGATACTCTGCGAAAGATTCACCCGGATTTTATTGAAAAGAGTCTTCAGCTACCATGCTATGTGCTTTTAGGACATTCTTATCACCCATTTGTTGCCATAATTACTACCAAGACTGTCACCATCTATTCCATCGATGATATCAAGGAACTGTGACAGTAATAATCAATGTTACTCTTTCATGTTGCTGTATAAGGTGTCGCGAAGTTTCATCTTGCATTGCCACATTGTACATTCTAGTTTATTTTACTCTGAATTCACATTCCACTAATTTTAATCAACTCAAATTTCCTGGTAGTGGGGAACTTGCCATTGGAGTAGATCTTATACAATAGTAACGAACAAAAGAGAAGATCATGTGCTTGGTTGAGGTAAGTTGAGATATGATGTCAACAGGATAAAACTGTAGCAACAATCATTGATGGCAGTGACAGTGGCGATATTGAAGGGCGGAGTTACTGAAAAGGATCAGCAGCATCGAGTGATTAAGAGATACACAGCTACTCTGTGAGGTTCTCAGGAAAAGGAGATACGTGCGTGCTGATGCTTGTACAGGATGGTTTCAGACAGGGTAGTGGTTGAAAGGAAGGAGAGGTACTACTTATGAGCATCGTGGTCAGGTGTGGCATACCGAATCGCATATTCGCTCATGTCAGTGAACTGAATTTGTGACGGTAAAGGCGGTACGTGCTGATGACATTGATATAATCATTTCGCTCGGTATAAAGTACAATTAAAATCAGCTATGAGCGAAGAGCGAAGAGTAAGAATATACTATTAGAGCAGAGCAGTAGAAGAGTGAGGATGGCGATGAGATATGGAGAAGGTCACGGGTGGATAAGTGAGTGGAAGATAAGTACACAGCAATTCAGCGTCGATCAATCAGCGAGGGGTAGAGATAAGAAGTTTCAAGTACGTACGTTATTTCATGGCATACTCTGCGTGCTTGTCTACCAGAGGATTCTCCTCGTCCCGTTGGTACAGCAGAATCGATTGGTTCAGAATAGTAATGTGTAAGTGAATGATTTATGATGGAGGATAAGATCCGGATGGTGGGCGGTGTGGGAGGAGTTGCGAGATCGACGAACGGAGAGATTCCATGGGATGAGCTTTGATGCTCATTGCAGTGTTGTAAGTAGCAGTTTCGGATCAAGGATGGTGGTATAATTATAGAGGAGGAAAGAACCGAATACAGGGGTGGAATAAAACAGCCATCACCCACCAGCCGGCAGCCGTTTGCCATTCGAAATTCGTTGAGTAGTGCGTGGCCATAAGAGAACAATTGAAAATGCCCAGTATTAGTATCATTGTCGTTGATCTATCCATCGCAACGGCACGACAAGTAGGCGCGTCCAGCGGCGATGTTACCTTGTAATCATCCATTGATACAGAAGATGGACATTTGATGACCGATATCATAGTGGCGCATTGCCCCCTGCTCCGACAGTAGTGGAGAGAGGTACGGAGAAAGCTGTAAGCTGGGCTAGGAGTGGTCAAGGTATGAGCCAAGAGCCATACATCCATGACCTTTTCGAATGGCACACTGAGTATAGGAAAGCTTTTTCACCAAGAAGCAGGCGATGAGGGGTGGCCGGACGGAGGAGACGCACCTGTTCGGAGAGAAGATGATGTGAGAAGCCAATCAGGGGGGTTGTGAGGGAGATGATTAGTCAGCAAACTTATATTATTGTACCGAAAGCCGGACTGCCACGCTGATTGCGTCTTTGATAGGGTGATGGCAGACTGATACCACTTCCACATATGGTACCACAGCCACTTAAGTGACAAAGACGGATCAGCGTGGCAGTTGAGCGCTGAAGGGTTAATCTCAACAAGACTCAGTGCCGTTTCAGACTTCTCATTGAGTGATTACTCCGAATCCGTCAGGAAGCCTGAAGAAAATGAGGTTCATGCGATTGGGATCGTTTCTCGTGTGGTAGTGTGTTTCACTCCTCAAAAACCCTCAGACTCTCGCCTTGCCCCATGGACGCTTGTTCTCCTCTCATACCCACACGGCATCCCGCGTATAACCCCTCTGAGCCAATGTCATTCCCAGAAGACAAACAGACCCTACCGGTGCATCCTGCCCATGCGTGAGCTCTTATCCGAGAAGTAGTCATCCAAACGTACAATTCTCATGAATGTCTGTCTAGACGATTTTTGAGCTTTGATCGAGCAGTGAGCTCAATGTTTAACCCTCTTTTAACCTGAAAATGATTTCTGACTGAATACACAGTTAATCAAGCTTTCACGTGAAATACGCGAGTGCATGAGGGGAACGCAAGGGCTACGCGAACTCCATGAAGTTCGAAAGAAATTCGCAGCAGCATGGGCCTACTTCAAATTGGGTCCACTTGACGATGACTTTCTGCTGGTCTTCGATGCTCCAAAAGTGGATACTCTACAGGATATGCTTACTACGCTTAACGACGGTATCAAGTTGCTACAAATATTTCTTTGCCGTCAAGCGTTGGAACTGGTTCGTGGATTGTGAGATCCGTGAATTTTCCTCTCACTGATGACACCGACAGATCGACTTGGCTCCTCCCGTTCAGTCACTCCAATTTTTCAGAAAAACCGTCAAGGCAAAGTACTTTCTGAATTAATGCAAAAGTACAATCCTGATTTTACGCATACCTAGGAACTCCTGAAGACCGGGCTGGATCCTTCGACAGAGAAGAATCCGGACACGCTTGCCGAACTTGCTGAACAAATTTCGCTCAAATTGCAACGGGTCAAAGTCACGCTTGATCATCTTATAGATTTTGGTTAGTCACTCGATTGCGACCTGGAAATCCATTTCGAACTCACCTAATGCATTGACCTCCGCAATATGAAATCGTAGGCATCCCGACCTCGACTGCCAGAACAAACGACCTTGTAGCATTCCAGTTAAGCCTGCTTACCCACGTCACTCTACATACATCTATTGCGATAGGTATACTACAGCTGGCTTATTCTCAAGATCCAGGCAAGCTGGATGAGAACGCACAGACTCTACTGTCGCACGGTATCTCTTTGTCCTGGACAACATTGTTTCTGCTCCTGCTATGGATAATTTGGCGAGAGTTGTCTGAATGGATCCAGACAAAGCTCGCACCACCGTACGGTTACAGATTGCGCCTTAGAGCAATCAAGCTCAATCGGTTCCTTGAAACAAATGACCTCGTGAACGCGACCTCCGTCCTCCCCTTACCGACGGCCATCATCAAAGGCCCAGGTGTATTACTGTACTCGTCAGTAGTTCTTCTTTTCTCCGGGATGGTGTGCGTTGGAGGGGCAATGGCGGTAAGCCATGTTTGGAAGTTGCAAGCTCGACATTGACTTGCTTGTATTCACAGGGAGTGCAGGAAGCCATATTTGGTCCCGTAAAAATCTCCAGTTTCGGTATCTATCTCCCCCTTTTCCTAATCTCCATCGTGATCGGTGCTTTGGGGCCGATGACCTCGATCTGTAAGTTCAACCTTTACCACTACTCTACCGAAGAGCAACTTTGACGGATTCGGTCCAGTTGTTACTCGTTTGGGGATAAAATGGTGGACGAGAGGGTCCAAAAGCAAAATGAATGCTGTCCCATGGGAGCTTCATCTTGTTTCAAAAGATGATTCCGACACAACGGTGGAGTTAGTCGACCAGATCTACACCAAGAAACACTACGCGAGCGATACGTCCTCTCAAGAAAAAGAGCAAGGCGAAGTGATAGAGATATGGGTCGATCGCTCAATTTCGCCGAGGGAATAGAGGAGATCACTCTTCGGCTTCGTCAAGCCTCGGGATTCAAGCCATCGAGTCGTAGTTATCATTTCTAGGTTGTGGGGTTACTCACTAGGCTGGGCATGGGAAATGGTGAAATTGGGTTTTTATTGTGTAAGCGATGTAACTACTGTTCTTTACCTTCTACGACCATGTAGTCGCGTCCCTGTGGTCAATCGACGTGCATGGTCCCTTCGCACTCAGCGAGCGTTCTCGCCACACAATGTTGTATAGTACTTTTTGTTTGTACGCACACTCCTCCTTGTTCTCATTCGAATGGGCTATATATGTGATCTTGAAAATCAGACAATGCAAAAGCTGGATTAATATAAGTCAAAACGTCGGGGAAGAGTTCCGGTAATCTCAAGCAAACGCACTAACGACGACCCCTACTAGATGAAACGGATATCAGTTTTGTCCTGAAAGCTCCTTGTGACTCTCTAGCATGGCGTGTTATGGACTTGTCGGTTTATCTTCACAGCGTTAGACGCCCAAATACCGCCCGACATAAATGGAACTTTTCACGCTTCTCAAATCAGAGTCACCCACGCGATCAATCCCGTCTATCAGATTTAGTGAACTTGCAGTAAATCGCAAATGTTGAAAGGGAGCTAGTTAGTGGGTTTTCTGCGACCGTCAAGGAAGATTTATCTGCCCCAGTTGGTCAGCGACCAACAATGACCAGTTCATAGATGGGAATACATAGCAATGAACAAGTTCAAGCGCAAGGATCGGTGGTTGACAGCGAAGCCGGGAACTATGAAAGAGCTAAGAACCCTTTGTTTTTGCTCGATTGACTCATCGTGACTAGACTTTGGGCAATCTTAAGTATGGATGTCAGTGGACGTCAGTTAATGGGGAGGCCTCAAGTTTCGGACTGGTCAACCTCCGAAATGGTTCGAAAAAGATCTTCATGACGCCAATTCAGTCTTGATCCAAGCTTGCAACAGCCTGAATCTCAATCGTGGAAAACACTAGGGGTAATTGAGCGAAGAGAGACAGCAATGAAGAGATATTAACTCCCGACCTGGTCGTTAGACACGACAGGGGTACCCGGTGCGGGCCGTGCCATCGCTCAGCAGCACAGCTTGGCTTGCTTGACAGTTTGTTTACCCCCATTTTGGTGCCCCTCCTATACAATGATTCACTTCGTGTCCAAAATCACCGACACGCGAGCGCTCCGTCGAAATTTCTACTATCAGATAAAACCTATAAAATACCTGATACTTTCCCCCTTCAGTTCGACTATCTAGCTTATTGAGCTTCAACCAAGTAATTTTCTGCTCTTTCTGTCCATTACTCAGCTCCAATCCTCTTTCTCCAAGCGTACACCTGCCTCAGACACAAACGGCGATTGTCATTTCGCGGAATCTTGTTTTAATCGGAACCCTGACCTTGGCTTATCTGGTCAACCGGTATCGCCAACAGAGACACCTTCGTCTACCTCCCGGACTTTCTAGAAAATGGCCGTTTGTTGGGAATGCACTTGCCCTACCTCGCAAACACGCCCACGGTTTTTACAAGGAGTTCGGGAAAAAACTCAGTGAGTGCTGATAAACTAGCAGTGCACAAAAAGTAAAGATGTCTGACGTCTGTGTCTCTATTTCAACAGGAACGAAATTCATCTACCTAAGGACACCATCCGAGTCCCCATCCGCGAGTTCTATGGATCATTTGCTCACAATCATTTCCCGAATTCCGCGAAAATCTGGGCTCAAGGAAGGATAACTGTGCTTGGTTGGGCATTTTGGACGGTGGTGACGAGGAAACCGAGAAAGATATCCGAGCATTTTTGGAAGATGGGGTGAAGAAGATCTTGATGAGAGAGGCAAGTTGTGGAAACTCTGCCGCAATCTCTCATGCCGGAGCTTGGCCAGAGCACGTCATCATAAGTTAGTACAAACGAGATGCCATCAAACAACATGATGCACCGTCATAGTAATCAGAAGCTTTCGCCTTTCGATACCGGGTCCAGAAAGACTTCCGCATCACGGTCATCCGACAAAACAGCAGCGTGAGTCATTGAGCCACGGACGAGAGTTATGGTCTTCAGGTCTATCAAAATTCCTTGCAGTGTATCATGGAAAGCGTCCGAGAGCTCGTTATCGGCGCTTTGTTTCTGGATTGCCGGTGTGAGCGAATGACTGGGAAAAGGAACAGTAGACATACCCGGCCTTCCCTGACGGTGTTGGAGGTTCATCGGAGGCTTGATATTGCTCTCTGTGAGGGTCAGTAGTAGGTTCTAGAGAATAAATGAGCTCGGCGCTGTGGATAACAATCAGCAACATACATTCATCCTCCTAGCCGACGTCGTTGTACATGATCTCCGAGAAACAAGCCCTTTCAAACTCCGATGTGCCCCAGACGACGCACGTGTAAATACCGCCTTCGTCATTCTGCATGAGATTTCACATCACTTCCGTGACCCGGTGTATGACTATCGCTTCATTTCCTGCATGACCTCGTCCGTCGGTCGACCCTTTCCCCTACGTCCAACACTTCAACCAGAGCGCAACTTGAGCTTGTGGTTGATACGACTACGTTCATCAGGCCGCAAAGTGTCCAACACCAATAAGAGGCTTGGTGCTAGAATGCCTTCCAGCGCTGTCGCTCTCAGCCTTGTTCGCTAAAGGAAGGCTAGAAGCTGGAGGGGATTCATCACGCGTTTTCACCGAGGTGAGTCTGCAAGGGAAAATAGGGTTTCATGAATGGCACTGAGATGATACTCCATCGGCAGGCACCCGCATAGAGCATAGTGCATCGGCGCAGGAAGAAGGTTATGGATCGGGGCGCCCAGAGACTGATTGCACTTGACTCTCAGAGTCAAAAACCATTAGGTGTGGGCGACCATTGCGCTCCGGAAATACACCGAGTTGACGTTCCTGAATCAGCAATACGATATATGGCACTGTTCTCGCTCCCCCATCGATCCCTCTCGCCTTCACCATCTCCCTGATCCAGTGGACTCTCGAACCTCCACAGTTCAAGAGATTCTTCGCCTCACGTAAAGAGGCATCCTACGCAATGTGACCTGCAGAGTCAAACCCTAGTTATATGCGATTTTCCCCTTGGCCGCCTCGTGGTGATGTAACTCTGCTCTGACGCCCCCGGCATTGCATCTTGCCATTCTACATTCGGCGCCTCTCCTATGAAATACCGTCAACCAGAGCCCCATCTGGAGGAGATTGCTGTTGCCATATAACTCAATAGAGAAGAGACTTAGTCGATGTATAATCGTTTCGTGGTGAGTACCTGATGAATCCAACTTGCTCAGATGTCTAAATGCACTTCTCTAGTCCTCAAACGCTCAGTCGTGTACCTTCCTTGCCTTAACGTCCTCGCCGTCAGTTGAAGCTTCTATTCTCAGATTAGGAGAGCATGATTCTGTTCATGTGAGGGATCAGTAGCTGAACGTTTGCGGTAATCTCACTCATTCTGCACAGTACAGATGCTTTTGGCTGGTCGTCGGCTGCGGCTCATGCCAAGGCGAATGAGACGCGTAGGGGAAGTGGAGGTGGGCTGGAGAGTGTGTGAGCGATGTTGCTGATTGATTCATGTGTGAGCATTACCGCTTCACGCCCATCTGCTAGCCCTTAACTTCGCTTCAGGTTCCATAGCACCTCGTCATTGGAAAGTTGGCTGTACCTTTCAAAACATCATACATCTTTTCTGCAGGGCATAGAACAAGAGCATACAAGCTTCTGCATTGACCAGTGTCCTCCCGGTTGCCCCGGTTGCTCTTGCTTCTCTTTCGACTTGCCGCTGTCATCAATGCCTATGCATTCAAAGAGGTCCTGGGAACAAATTAGTATCATGTTCGATTTCAGTTGTGATGAGGAAGTTGAAGGCGACGCTGGATTTCAGGTGATTAGACGTCTCCTTCGGGTGGCACACTGATAGAAGTATCAGATCCTTTCTGTCTATGCGTATACGTGGCACTACATTCCCCGTTTCTCTGTGATATTCGTGTCAATATAATGTCAAATTCTACGCAACTGCACTACCCAGATTCTCCAATCTGATCGCTGAACCTTCATTCCCTTGTAGAATATCCTTCTCGGTCGTATAAGAACCCAGGGGCGACTAGGTTCGTTTATGTAATCCATGGAAGCTGTGCTCATGCAGGGATCTGTACTGTGAGCTCCAGATGAACATGGATGTTTGCTTTCAACGTCATCATGGGCCTTCTCACTTTGCTCAATCCACCATGCTCATACGTTCAGCCTGCCCATCTCACGCCTCTCCCTGTAAAGTACTCAACCGATGTTGGTGTGCGAAGGACATCTTGCATTCCCTCTAGTGAAGAGCACTCAAACGTGACTGATCTCGCCTCGTGGGAGTTTCTACTCGTATCTTTTTTTTTTTTTTTTT
>KQ963020.1:7901-43310 GCA_001563735.1 Leucoagaricus sp. SymC.cos
TCACCTCTACCTCTTGAGACTTGAGTTCAGCTTTCAATGCTGAGTTAAACCTACACGCAGGTCACTCACTGGTTGGTGGAACTTCACACTGATAAGTTATAAATTGTGATTAGAGTGTTGTAACGAGCGGCAGGGATCTAGAGTGAAGTGATAACACTACAAGGTATGATGAGACCAATATTTAGTCCATAAGACAGAATATTCTTACCTCGGTATCGTAGAACGAGACTGAGGTAGACGAAAGACTGCGAGAGTAAAAAGATTGACTTATGCAATATGCGAGATGGAAAGGAGATAAGTCTGAAAGGATATATACACACCATAGAGGTGAGTCCAATTACATCGCTATCGAAAGCCAGAGTGAGTATTACCTCAGAGCCAAAGAGCGAAAACGTCCTGGGGGCTAGCCACTTTGCTCAGCCTTCGGCGCCCGCGTCAGCTGTGCGTTTTTGTGGGGGGGTTAGCCGCTTATTGCTGCCAATCCCCTGCACCCGACCACTTGTGCGGTCGTTTGATAAGACCACATTACCTTCAAGCAGGTCACGCTAGGAGGGAGATCAATGACGGGGATTTTGGAGATGGAGGGCGCCAGGGGAGCTAAGTAATTATGGGTCTAATTAAACTGTCACTACAGACAAATCAGGCTCGATACTTGTCAACGACGGTAGTTATGACTCGGATTCAACAAACAAATCTGATTTGTCAATTAAATCGATGGTGCGCACGTGAATTGAGCGTCGATTCAAATCGACGATGAAATTCATGGAAGGTACAGAGCAGTGGAAACGGATTAAAATCGTAGATAAGTTTAGAGATAAATTTTGTTCATTGTCTCGTAAGTAGCATAACGAAACGTCAGCGATTTGAAATCAATGATGAGTCGGTAACAATAGGCGATTCTATTTCAATGAAAACAAAGGAGGCGGAGTTGATGATGAAACATGAAACGACGCGTGATAGCGGAGACTTTCAGTTTTTTTGCGAGGCTTCAAGGCATTCCGAAAGATTGGATAAAAACTTCGTTAGACAGTATGCCTGTATTATGCACAATGGCCTTGTTGCATACAAAGTTACACAATTGCGATTGCGGGTCGTAGAGGGGATATCGATGCGAGAACGTTGTGAAAAACTAGAACTTAATCTACTCTTCCTTTGACATAAACCGTTTCCCGGACTCTGATCCTTCCGTTTCCTCAATCTTCGCTCGTAGCGAAGCCATGTACCGTTTATATTCCTGCGATTAGGAACACACCAGAAATCAGCCGACAAAGTCATAAGTAGCCGAATACATGAAGGTTACTTACATCACACTCCTTGAATTCAGCATTAGCCTTAGCCCAAATCTTGACATATTCACATATCTTTTCCGGACTGGGACGCTCCACGACCTTGAAAGGGCCTATGGTTCCCGGTGGACGAGGGTCACTAGCAGTCTCGGGTCTGCATAACATGTTGAAGAGCCAGGTTAAAAGATTTGAAAACCAAGAACGGTCGTTGATAGTTCGAGGGACCCCGAACGCTGACGCGAGAGGGTCGAAAAGTTTCATGAGAAGCCAAAATGAACCCATGTTGAACAACGGGGTCAAAGGATTCGAAGAGCAAGAGCGGTCGTTGATTCTGATAGTTTGAGAGATCCCAAACACTGACGTGACAGTGTCGAAAAGTTTCATGATAAGCCAGAACAAACCCATGTTGAACAACGGGGTTAAAAGATTTGAAGACCGAGAGCGGTCGTTGACTCTGATAGGTTGAGGGGTCCCGAACACTGACGTGAGAGTGTCGAAAAGCTTCATGATAAGCCAAAACGAACCCATGTTGAACGACGGGGTTAAAGGATTCGAAGGGCAAGAGCAGTCGTTGACTCTGATAGTTTGAAGGATCCCAAACACTGACGTGACGGTGTCGAAAAGCTTCATGATAAGCCAGAACAAACCCATGTTGAACAACGGGGTTAAAAGATTTGAAGACCGAGAGCGGTTGTTGACTCTGATAGTTTGAGGGATCCCGAACACTGACGCGGCGGTGTCGAAGAGCTTCATGATAGGCGAGAACGGACCCGAAGGCCTGTGGAACCCATAGGCCGCCTCGTCGGGTAATAAGATAAGGGATTCAAGGAAAAGGAGGAAAGACATCAAATATAGAGGTGGCCGCGTGGTGTCATCCTGAGAAAGGGAAGCTGTAGCAGCTGTCGTATGGGTAGGTTGGAATTCGAATTCTTCGGCTTGAGCAAGACGGCCCTTCAAGTCTAGGGACTCCGGAACGCAGGGTGGCGTATTGAAGGAAACCTCAGCGATAGAAGGTTGCTGTGATATCTTGACATCTTCCTCATCATTCTCGTTAAGAAGATGGACCATCGCTAAAAAATCATTGCCGCTGGCAACCCCAATCATGACTAGCTTGAACAGGGTCCCCATGCACCACCGTTCAAACCATGAATCGATGGACTCGAAACTGCCTAATAATGTTTGATACGGGAAGAAAGCAAGCTCCCATGATGTCCGAGCATCAGGATCATAACCCCCGTGCTGAGGAGTCTGTTGTACAGTGACTATGAGAGTTTCGCATTCGAAGTTTGTCAAGGACGCGTCTTTGACGATACGCATTTTGCTGATGAATAGACCAGAAGGATCAAAACTGGCCTTTTCGAAGTTTGGAATAAATTGGGATTCGAAGAAGCGGATCCGGTTTAAAGGACGATCATTTTTGCGCGCCGGGCGCTCCTCTTCCGAGGTACAAGATGGGTCGTTGGGAGAGTCTGAAAAAAGAGCTGCTACTCGATTTGAGATCGATGGAGACGATGGCTGGGGAGAATTTGGGCGAGTTTCCATGGCCATTTTGAAGGATGAGGTTTACGGATTGAAGGACAAGGTTCACGAATTGAAGGATGAGGTTCACAAATGAGAGCCAGTTGTGCCGCATATATATATGAACCCTGGACTTGACGATGACTAAGCATGATCTAAACGTGATCCTGTGGTCGTGTTTCGTTATTGTTTCGTTATTGTTTCGACGCGTCGCGGGAGTCTGAAACACAGGCTGCCATGTTTTTGTTGCGCATAAAAGCATGCGATTTCAAATCATATCGGTATGTTTGAGCAATTATTGTATAGAAATCTGCTGAAACTGTTCTGGAGGCCACCAGACAATTGGCCCGTTTAAGAATTTGACGTCAGTGATTGACCCGAATGGCGCGGGGAAATCTAATCTCATGGACGTTATATCCTTCGTCTTGGGCGTAAAAAGTGCACAGCTCCCAGCTTAAGGACCTTTTGTACCGAGGTAGATGACTCGCTAGGCCCGACTCAGATGGGTCTATGGCACAGGATGATAAGGATGATGAGAAACAGGAGGGTAAAGGAACGGCAAAGAAGGCATGGGTGCTCGCGGTATTTCTCGATGAGAAAGGAAAGGAGTGGCAGTTTCAAAGAACGCATGTTGCCTTATACTGCTCATAGTCTGCTGAACTAACGTCCATGAAGGATATCAGCTACCAGTGCATCGGAATACAAACTGAACGACAAAGTCGTTACCTACTCTGGCTACAACGCTGCTCTCGTCTCGCACAATATTCTCGTGAAAGACGAGAATTTCCTCGTGTTCCAAGGCGACGTAGAAACTGTGGCTCCACAGTCCCTGAGAGAAATTTCACGTCGCATTGAACAGATTAGCGGTTCCCTAGAACTTGCGGGCGAATATGAAAAAGCAAAGGAGGCACAAGATAGAGCAACAGAGAATGTTACGTTTAACTTCAACAAGCGACGTGGCATTTCTGGCGAGATTAAGCGGTAAAAGAAACAGAAGGGCGAGGCAGAGAGGTTCCTAACAGTTGGTCCAGAACAAGGTGTGTCAAGCTTCCAGGTTGACCTCTAGGCGCGAAGTTAAATAAGCTGTTAAGGACTATCTCATCCTTCAACACATCCTGTTCAAGCTCTTCCATATTGAAGAAGCAATGGTGAGCAACTCTGCAACGATTATCAAGAAGAACAAGGAACTCAAAGGTTACCGCGAGGAGCAGCATGTTCATGACAATGCGCTTGAAGCAGTTCGGGTAGAACAAGCAAAGGCCAGGGGAGCGGTCATGCAGAGGGAGAAAGCGATCAAGAAGGCGGAGAAAATACCCGATGGCAAGGTATGCCTTTCCTGCTAGTATTTTCTCGATTGTTACCGAGAAATCGTATAGAAACCCGATTTAGTAGCTCTCGAACCTCAAATCATGCATGTTACGCGGGAAATGGAGAATGCGAAACAGCGTAGAGACGAATCGGCAAAGACAGAGTTGGCTTTGAGTCAGAAAGTGGCTGGCTATGAGAAGGCACTAACTGGGGTTAAACGAGCTGCGGATAAAGCTCAAGGTGTGTCTTCCATCCTACTGATGCGACACTCTTGTTTATTCCCCGAAGAGGACCAGCGACGCGCATCCCAGCACAATGTCGCGTTGAGTGAAGAAAGTTTGGAAGAGTATCAACAACTGTGAGCCATCTACCAATGCCATAAGTGTTCCTGGAGCAGCCACTAACACTCAAGCTAGAAAAACGGGTGCGAGCGTCCTCGCCATCGACGAGCGTCAAAACCTGGAAACGCTAACTCGAGACGAAAAAACCGCGAGCAGAAGTCTTACCCAGCTACAAGAGAAACAACAAGGACTCGATGAGAAGATCTCGACAAGGAGCGAAGATTTGGCTACTCAGACTACGAAGAAAGAGAAGGTTAATCTTATATCCCGTCCCTCTTTTCCTGTTTTCGATGACTTTTTCTTCACATAGCTGGAAGGGAAATTTTCATCCCTTCAAGCCGATCTAGCGCGAAACAAATCCGAACTTGATAAACAGCAGTCGGAACGTGCAAGGACTGCGTATGGTGTCTTCTACTCCTTATTTGCACATTACCAGAGATGGACTAGCAGAGGCGTTCACCAATAGAAATAGATGCAGCAATAGGAGTGACCACCAAAGAGCAAGGGACAGGCACGGTGGGGGAGAACACCTTCAAGTTGTTCCATGAAAAATCCTTGTTTGATTTTCCCTAGGTATACGTAAGAAGTAGTCCTTCAGGTCGTCGTTCATAGCCTCCAGTAACGTATTGAGAGATCTCAATTCTCCTAACAAAATGCGCCTGCTGGTTGAAGTTGAATTTATGGGTTCTCAGACAGATTATGATGCATGAGGGTTAGCCGTACGGTCCCCTCTCACCATCATCAGCCCCTGTTGTGCGCAATCTACAACCCAAATCAATATCACATCCATCACAGAGATTGTCCTTGCCAACAGAGTACTACCGCTTATTGGCAATGGTTGAGCCTTTTTCTATGCATGATAGGTCAGACCATAGGACCAGTTGGCGAGCGCTATAAAACATATCTTGAAGCTGGGCTGCTGGATTTGCCGTTGGAAACGACAAACTGGGGAGGGATCCGAAGATAGAGGACTTGGCGAGGAACGAGCCGAGTGCGATTTCTCGTGAACAAGTGACCTGTCACAGAAAGTATGTCACTAAACAAGAGTCACTACTGGCATAGTCTCCCGTAGTCAGACAAAACTATGTTGTCTTTTGTAATTGGGTGGGACAACATATGTATATTACTGACACTTCGATTCGAGCGCATAAGGCGTCGAAATCTGGCTACACAATCCCTCCGACCTAGGATACCATGTGTCCGCACACCCATCGAGATGCACGCAACGCACCTAACACGTGACGACTCTGCCGCTTCGACCCGAAACCCTCGCCCATATACGTACGACACGAGGCACGACGCAATGTCTGACGCGATGCACAACACAATCCACGACGTGACACACGACACAATCCACGATGCGACGCACGACACAACGCATGATACGGCGCATGACACAACGCACGATGCGACGCGCGACGCAAGTGATAACACGCTCCGTGACCATATCCCGACCTGCTGGATGGGGCCTTCGGGCCCTACTATATGTTGGCCTCCGGCCTTATTAAACTGTTGCCATTCGTGCCTTATTAAATTGTTGGCCTCTGGCCTCATCAATTTGTTGGCTTTCGAGCCTTGTTAACCAGCTCTCAAGCTTTATTAAACTGTTGTTGTCTGCACCTTATTGAATTTGGCCTCTGGCCTTGTTAGACATTGGCCATCATGCCAAATGGAAGCCGGCATTCATGATGGCCATTGTACAGGTTATAGTGTGAACCGCTATGCCCGTTGAGTCATGTCAGCCTCACCTCTACCTCTTGAGACTTGAGTTCAGCTTTCAATGCCGAGTCGAACCTACACGAGGGTCACTCACCAGTTGGTGGAACTTCACACTGATAAGTTATAAATTGGGATTATAGGTGAGGCCAATTACATTACTATCGAAAGCCGGAGTGAGTATTGCTTCCAGAGCCAAAGAGCAAAAATGCTTTTGGGGGCTAGCTACCTTGTTCAGCCTTTGGCGCCCACGTTGACTGTGCGTTTTTGTGGGGGAGCTGTCCGCGTTCTCCTTCGGCCTCGCAGACCAGGGGTTAGCCGCTTATTGCTGCCAATCCCCTGCGCCCGACCACTTTTACGGTCGTTTGATAAGATCATATTACATTGCGGGTCACGCTAGGAGCGAGATCAATGACGGGGATTTCCTAAGTAATGGTCGGATTATGGGTCTAATGAAACTGTTACTACAGACAAATCAGGCTCGATACTTGTCAACGACGGTAGTTGCGATTCAATAAACGATTCTGATTCGTCAATTAAATTGATGATGCGTACGTGAATTGAGCGTCGATTCAAAATCAACGACGAAATCAATGAAAGGTACGGAGCAGTGGAAACGGATTAGAATCCCAGATAAATTCAGAGATAAAATCTGTTTATTGTCTTGTAAATAGCATAACAAAATGTCAACAACTTGAAATCGATGATGAGTCGGTCACCATAAGCGATTCTATTTCAATGAAAACAAAGGAGACGGAATTGATGATGAAACATGAAGTGACGCGTGATGGCGGAGACTTTCAATTTTTTGTGAGGCTTCAGGGCATTCTGAAATTTTGATAAAGACTTGAACATTAGACAGTGTACCTGTATTATGCACAATGGCCTTGTTGCGTACAAAGTTACACAATTGCGATTGCGGATCGTAGAAGGGATATCGATGCGAGAACGTCGTGAAAAACTATAGCGAAATTAACTCTTCCTCTGACGTAAACTCTTGTATAAACTTCGCTCCCTCGTTCCATCAATCTTCGCTTGTAGAGAACGCTTGTACAGTTGGAATACCTGCGATCAGGAACACACCGGAAATCAGCCGACAAAGTCATAAGTAGCCGAATACACGAAGGTTACTTACCTCACTCGACTTATATTCAGCATTAGCAGTAGCCCACTTCTCGACATATTCATTTATCTTTTTCTGACTGGGACGCTTCATGACCTTGAAAGGGCCTATGGTTCCCGGTGGACGAGGGTCACTAGCAGTCTTGGGTCTGCGAAACTTGTTGAAGACCCAGGTTAAAGGATAGTACCGAGAGCGGTCGTTGACTCTGATAGTTTGAGGAATCCCGGACACTGACGCGGCAGTGTCGAAAAGCTTCATGATAAGCCAGAACCAACCCGAAGGCCTGTGGAACCCCTGGGTCGCCTGGCCGGTTAATAAGATAAGGGATTCAAGGAGAAGGAGGAAAGGCATGAGATATAGAGGTGGCCGTGTGGTGTCATCCTGAGAAAGGGAAGCTGTAGCGGCTGTCGTATGGGTAGGTTGGAATTCGAATTCTTCGGCTTGAGCAAGACGGCTCTCCAATTTTCGGGAGTGGGGAACGGGGGGTGGCGTTTTGAAGGAAACCTCAGCGATAGAAGGTCGCCGTAATATCTTGACATCATCTTCATCATCCTCATCAAGAGGAACGACCATCGATCCAAGATCATTATCGCTGACAATCCCGATCATCCATAGCCTGAGCTTGATCCATAACCACCATCGATTAAGCATTGGATAGGACTTGAGCTCGCTTGATAATGTGTGATGCGGGAAGAAAGCAAACTCCCATGGTGTCCGGACGTCGACCTCGGGATCGCAACCCGGAGTACTTTGTACAGTGACTATGAGAATTTCACCTCCCAACCCTTTCCAGGACGGGTCTTTGACGATACGCATTTTGCTGATGTAGAAGTCAAGGGGGCCTAAAGTGGCCGTTTCGAAGAATTGAATAAATAGGCATCTTAAGAATATGATCTGGTTTAGAGGACGATCCTCCTTTTCCGAGGTCAAGTCCAAATAAATCGGGTCGTCGGGAATGTCTGAAACAGAAGCATGTGGTCGATTTGAGACCGATGGAGACGATGGCCGGGGAGAATTTGGGCGAGTTTGCATGGCTATTTTGAAGGATGAGGTTCACGAATTGAAGGATGAGGTCCACGAATTGAAGGATTGAGGTACACAAATAAGAGCCAGTTGTGCCGCATATATATATGAACCCTGGACTTGATGATGGCTAAGCATGATCTTAAAAGTGATCCTGTGATCGCGTCGAGTTATTGTCGCGTTATTGTTTTGACGCGTCGCAGGAGCTTGAAACACAGGCTGACATGCTTTTGTTGCGCATAAAAGTATGCGACTTCAAATCATATTGATATGTTTGAACAATTATTGTATGGAAATCTGCTGAAAAAATTCTAGAGGTCACCAGACAATCGACCAGTTTAAGAATTTGACCTCAGTGATTGGCCCGAATGGCGCGGGCAAATCTAATCTCATGGACGTCATATTCTTCGTCTTGGGCGTAAAAGGTGCACAGCTCTCAGCTTAACGATCTTGTGTACCGAGGTGGATGACTCGCTAGGCCCGACGAGGATGGGTTGGCACAGGACGGTGAGGATGATGAGGAACAGGGGGGTGAAAGAACAGCGAAGAAGGCATGGGTGCTCGCATTGTTTCTCGATGGGAAAGGAAAGGAGTGGCAGTTTCATAGAACGTATTTTGCCTTCTACTGCTCATAGTCTGCTGGACTAACGCCCATGAAGGATACCAACTCCCAGTGCATGGGAATACAAACTGAACGACAAAGTCGTTACCTACTCTGGTTACAACGCTGCTCTCGTCTCGCGCCATATTCTCGTGAATGACGAGAATTTCCCTGTATTTTAAGGTGACGTAGAAACTGTGGCTTCACAGTCCCCGAGAGAACTGTCACGTCTCGTTGAACAAATTAGCGGTTCCCTCGAACTTGCGAGCGAATCCGAAAAAGCAAAGGAGGAGCAAGATAGAGCAACAAAGAATGCTATGTTTAACTTCAACAAGTGACGTGGGATTGCTGGCGCGATTAAGCAGGACAAGGAACAGAAGTTAGTCCAGAACAAGGTGTGTCGAGCTTCCAGGTTGGCCTCTAGACGCGAGGCTAAATAAGTTGTTAAGGACTATCTCATCCTTCAACACATCCTGCTCAAGCTCTTCCATATCGAAGAAACGATGGCGAGCAAATCTGTGACGATTATCAAGAAGAACAAGGAACTCAAGGGTTGCTGCGAGGGGCAGCATGCTCATGACAATGCGCTTGAAGCAGCTCGGGCAGAACAAGCAAAGGCCAGGGGAGCGGTCATGCAGAAGGAGAAAGCGATCGGGAAGGCAGAGAAAATGCCCGATGGCAAGGTACGCCTCTCTTGCTGGTATTTTCTCGATTGTTACTGAGAAACCCGATTTAATGGTTCTCGAAGCTCAAATCATGCATGCTACGCGTAAAGTGGAGAATACGAAACGGAGTAGAGATGAATCGGCAAAGACAGAGTCGGCTTTGAGTCAGAAAGTGGCTAGTGTATGAGAAGGAACTAACTGGGGTTAAACGAGCTGCGGATAAAGCTCAAGGTGCGTCTTCTATCCTACTGACGCGACACTCTCGCTTATTCCCCGAAGAGGACCAGCGATGCGCATCCCCGCACAATGTCACGTTGAGTGAAGTGGAAGAGTATCAACAACTGTGAGCCATCTACCAATGCAATACAAACCAGGCTTTGTTTTTGTCAACGACAGTAGTTATGATTCAATAAACAATCCTGAATTGTCAATTAATTTGATGATGCGTACGTGAATTGAGCGTCGATTCAAAATCAACGACGAAATCGATGAAAGTTACCGAGCAGTGGAAACGGACTAAAATCGCAGATAAATTCAGAGATAAAATCTGGTTATTGTCTTGCAAGTAGCATAACAAAACGTCAACAATTTGAAATCGATGGTGAGTCGGTCACAATAAGCGATTCTCTCTCAATGAAAACAAAAGAGACGGAATTGATGAAGCATGAAGTAGCGCGTGATAGCGGAGACTTTCATTTTTTTGCAAGGCTTCAAGGCATTTCGAAAGATTGGATAAAAGCGTGAACGGCAGACGGTATGCCTGCATTATGCACAATGGCCTTGTTGCGTACAAAGTTACACAATTGCGATTGCGGGTCGTAGAGGGGATATCGATGCGAGAACGTTGTGCAAAACTAGAGGTAATTATAGCGAAACCAACACTCCCCCTGACAGAAATTCTTGTCTTAACTCCGCCCGTTTCGTTTCTTCAATCTTCACTTGTAGAGAACGCATGTACTGTTGGAATTCCTGTGATTAGGAACACACCGGAAATCAGCCGACAGAGTCATAAATAGCCGAATACATGAAGGTTACTTACCTCACTCGACTTAAATTCAGCATTAGCCTCAGCCCAATTCTTGACATATTTACATATCTTTTCCTGACTGGGACGCTTCATGAAGTTGAAAGGGCCTATGGTTCCCGGTGGACGAGGGTCACTAGCAGTCTTGGATCTGCGAAACATGTTGAAGAACCAGGTTGAAGGATAAAACCAAGAGTGCTCGTTGACTCTGATAGTTTGAGGAAGCCCGAACACTGATGCAACAGTGTCGAAAAGTTTCATGATAAGTCAGTACGGACCCAAAGGCCTGTAGAACCCGCAGGCCGCTTCGCCGGGCAATAGATAAGGGATTCAAGGAGAAGGAGGAAAGACATGAAATATAGAGGTGGCCGTGTGGTGTCATCCTGAGAAAGGGAAGGTGTAGCGGCTGTCGCGTGGGTAGGTTGGAATTCAAATTCTTCGGCTTGAGCAAGACGGCCCTCCAAGTCTAGAGAGTTGGGAGCGCAGGATGGCGTATTGAAGGAAACCTCAGCGATAGAAGGTTGCTGTGATATCTTGACATGATTCTCATCCTCCTCCTCAAGAAGACCGACCATGTCTGAAAGATCATTGCCGTCGGTAACCCCGATCATCATCAGCTTGAACACGGTCCTTGTGGACCATGGTACATCGAGACTGCGTAATAATATTTGATTCGGGAGGAAAACAAGCTCCCATGATGTCCGAGCGTCAGGATCGTAACCCGCGTGCTGAGGAGTCCTTTGTACAGTGGCTATGAGAGCTTCACATTCGAAGTTTGTCAAGGACAGGTCTTTGACGATACGTATTTTGCTGATGAATAGACCAAAAGGATCAAAACTGGCCTTTTCGAAGTTTGGAAAAAATCGGGATTCTAAGAAGCGGATCCGGTTTAAAGGACGATCCTTTCTGTTACGCGCCGGGTCCTCCTCTTCCCGGGTCCGGTCTCGATGAAATGGGTCTTCGGGAGTGTTTGAAAAAAAAGCAAGTACTCGTTTTGGGATAAATTTGTGTGGTAGAGGGTGATAATGTGACTGAGTTTTCCTGACCATTTTGAAGGATGTCGATGAGGTTCACGAATTGAAGGATAAGGTTCACAAATAAGAGTCAGCTGTGCCGCATATATATATATATGAACCCTGGACTTTGTGATGGCTAAGCATGATCTAAAAGTGATCCTGTGATCGCGTCGAGCTATTGTTTCGACGCGTCGCGGGAGCTTGAAACACAGGCTGCCACGCTTTTGTTGCGCAAAGAAGTATGCGACTTCAAATCATATCGGTATGTTTGTGCAATTATTGTATAGAAATCTGCTGAAAATATTTTAGAGGTCACCAGACAATTGGCCCATTTAAGATGCTTTTGTTGCGCATAGAAATATGCGACTTCAAGTCATATTGGTATGTTTGAGCAATTATTGTATAGAAATCTGCTGAAAATATTCTAGAGGTCACCAGACAACTGGCCCGTTTAAGAATTTGACCTCAGTAATCGGCCCGAATGGCGCGGGCAAATCTAATCTCATAGACGCTACATCCTTCGTCTTGGGCGTAAAACGTGCACAGCTCTCAGCTCAAGGAACCTTGTGTATCGAGATAGATGACTCGCTAGGCCCGACGAGGATGGGTCTATGGCACAGGACGATGAGGATGATGAAGAAGAACAGGAGGACAAAGGAACAGCGAAGAAGGCATGGGCGCTCGTCGTGTTTCTCGATGAGAAAGGAAAGAAGTAGCAGTTTCAGGGAATGTATGTCGCCTTATACTCCTCATAGTCTGTTGAACTAATGTCCATGAAGGATATCAACTACCAGTGCATCGGAATACAGACTGAAGGACAAAATCGTTACATACTCTGGCTACAACGCTGCCCTCGCCTCGCACAATATTCTCGTGAAAGCCAAGAATTTCCTCGTGTCCTAAGGCGACGTAGAAGCTGTGGCTTCACAACCCCCACGAGAACTTTCACGTCTCATTGAACAAATTAGAGCCCTCCGAGCCCAACACGGAGTCGACTTTGCCGCCAGACTGGCAGAATTGTGAAGTGAGCCCACCAAATTTCTCAACCTGGAGCCTGAGCACTGAACGCTGAGCTTTTCATTGGATCAATTATAGGGCGCAGCAGGTGCCTTTTGATGCACAGGTCGACGATGGTAGTTACTAAGTATATGATGCTCGCTCCTGCCATGTGTTTCGAACTTGGATAGCTCAGTAGTTAATGTAAGAGTATGCATGTCGTGTGAGGTGTGTTATGATGAATTCAAGGCAGCATTTTGTGCGCTAGACACCCCGGAGAAACGACGGTTGCTTTGTAAAAGATAGAAACAAGATGGGCAAACGCAGCACTGCAACTCTGAATTGAACTTCAGTCATAATCTCATTGGCTCAATTATCATTGATTATGACAAGGAAGCTCATCAGCAAGGGACTCTTACAGATCCAGTTCCCGGTAGGTAAGCTCCGCTCGATAAGATGTTAGGAAATGAACATAAATCTTGCATGAGTGAAGCTTAGACATATGGACATGCGATCATGAGCATAGTGAGGCTATGGCGAAGCATAACAGGAACAATGAACGGGACCACCGAAGGGAGGCGAAAAGAAAGGCACGAGAAAGAAATCCGAAAAATCAGGTTCTCAGCTCGTCAACATGCATCGATCATGACAAGGAAGCTCATCAGCAAGGGACGCTTACAGATCCAGTTTCGGGTAGGTAAGCTCCACTCGATAAGATGTTAGGAAATGAACATAAATCTTGCATGAGTAAAGCTTAGACACATGGACATGCGATCATGAGCGTAGTGAGGCTATGGCGAAGCATAACAGGAACAATGAACGGGACCATCGAAGGGAGGCGGAAAGAAAGGCACGAGAAAGAAATCCGAAAAATCAGGTTCTCAGCTCGTCATAGATCATGACGAGTGAAAAATGATGATTCCGAAACAGGGCTCCTGTCCACCACACACAATCGAATACAGCAGGAGGTACAACTCTGTAAGACAAGTCGAATTTACGCGGTCTTCTGGTGCGATGCCTTGACAACATGACGAGTGAAAAATGATGATTCCGAAACAGGGCTCCTGTCCACCACACAAAATCGAATACAGCAGCAGGTACAACTCTGTAAGACAAGTCGAATTTACGCGGTCTTCTGGTGCGATGCCTTGACAGCAGCTGCCTTGGCCTTTTTCTCTGAGAGACGCTTGGCGACCAACGCGCTAAAAGAGAAAGACGTAGTGTAAGTAAGAAGAACTCGAGAGTGGAGAGGAGAGAAGGTGGATACGCACTCGTACTCAGCCTTCTGCTCCTTCTGGTGTTCCAGCCTGTGACGTTTGATGGAGCGGAGGTGACGGCGGCGTTGGAGACGTTGAGGAGTGACCAATCGTTGGATTTTGGGACTGACAAGATCTCAGTCAAGACGAAAGGAAGAAGAAAGTGGAATGCGACGTACGCCTTGGTGTAAGGCTTAGCTTCAGGGTTCTTCTGGCTCTTGACCTCCCTACGAATAACATACTTCCTAACATCATCCTCCTTGCTCAAGTTGAAGAACTTCCTAATCTTCGTAGCCCTCTTGGGACCAAGACGCTTGGGAAGGACGGTATCGGTAAGTCCGGGAATTTCACCTTCACCCTGCTTGACGATAACGAGAGAAAGGACGGCAATATCGGGACCGACGATGCAACCACGAACGGACTTGCGGCGGCGCTCACCGGTACGACGAATACGGTAGCAGGAGTGACCGTCGGAAAGTAAGAGACGGACACGGTGCGGGAGGAGAACACCTTGCTTCATAGGGAAACCTTGTTTGTCGTTTCCGCCGGTGATACGGAAGATGTAGCCCTTCCATTCGTCCCCGAGAGTGTCTCCTGGAACCTCTTGGGAGATCTTCTTGTCGTAGAAGATACGGCTACGAGTTAGAGGTTAGAGGTTAGATTTGTCATTTGTTTCTTCAGTAAGGGAAGGGCGTACAATCGCCTCTCATCGTCGGTGTCAATGGTCTTTTGAGCCCCGGTTGAGGGGTCTACAGTCCATAGTCAATACCACGTCCATCTCAGAGATCATCCTCTCAAGAATATCACTTACTGGCAATGTTGAACTTCATTCTGTGAATGATATATCATATCATAGGTTCAATCAACGAGCATGACGGATGCATACCTTGAGGAAAGGTTGTTGGGCTCGCCGTTGGCGGAAACGGAGCACTTGACGAGGGGAGGAGAGGGCGAGGAGCGGCCTGCTGGGTGTGAGCAACACTTGCAAACAATCACCCAACTAACCAGAATGGTGGCACAATTAAGGTTTGCAGCTGTATAGTCCTATCAGCCACCCTCGGCAACATCCGACAGTGCAGATCTGCGTTCGGCGCACGAGTTGGTGATAGTGAAGCCGCCTCGTCAAGACCCCTTCTTCCTTCCTCAAGAAAACCTACCCTAATTTGTGAGTATATGTGCTTTGATTGTCGACGCTGATGCTGATACTCTTGTCAGAGTCGCCATGGGTCGTATGCACGCTCCCGGAAAGGGCATTTGTATGTTCATGCAATATCATCGCGATTCGGCTCTTCTCTGATGGAGACCCGCAGCGTCCTCTGCCCTCCCTTACCGCAGAACCCCCCCTTCCTGGGTCAAGACCACCCCTGAGGAGGTCGTTGAGCAGATCGTCAAGCTCGCCCGCAAGGGTCTTACCCCCTCCCAAATCGGTGTCACTCTCCGTGATTCGCATGGTATCCCCCAAGTCCGTTTCGTGACCGGGAACAAAATCCTCCGTATCCTCAAGTCTCAAGGTACGCTCGCTACATCTTTTCCTGACGTCGTACTCATGCACGATCTGCCTTTTCCCTTTGTCTGCACTGTTCATTCTCTTCATTGACGTACCTCTGTGTACTTTTATCATGCCTTTTGTTTGGGGATAGGACTTGGCCCATCCATCCCTGAGGACCTTTGGCACCTCATCAAAAAGGCGGTCGCCGTCCGCAAGCACTTGGAGGTCAACCGCAAGGACAAGGACTCCAAGTTCCGTCTCATCTTGATCGAGTCGAGGATTCACAGGCTTGCTAGGTACTACAAGACCAAGCAGCAGATTCCTCCTACCTTCAAGTATGATTCCGCTACTGCTTCTACCCTCATTGCCTAGACGTCCCGTCTTGTTGACGGTGACGACTTTTTGGGTGTCTTCGTTGGAAGCTATGATGTATGCCATACCACGCTTGTCACATATGATTTAATCATAACATATATGCTGGTCAATATCTCTTGCTAAAGTCTGGGTCAGTTCTTGAGAACCTCGTTTTCGATGAGCACGATCATCTCGTTGCCTGCACTGTGCCCCCAAAGCCATACATTTCCATTGTCAACAAAACAATGCACCGGGCCGGCAAGTCAATATCCGTTTATTATTGAATCTTTATTGTAATGATTGTGGTAGAAAAACAATATATTCACAATAAGGTTGGAATCTTCAACAACGTTCTAATAAGTTATCAATTGAGCGGATGGCTTATTAACTCACCGGCCCAGCGAATGACGCCATATGCAGCTGTAGCGAAACGACACAAACGGCTATTATGAAATTTCCCCGAGAAAGACCAGGCATGGACCCATCAAATTGTTTATCTGGACCCGGCCTGCAACACTTTCAACGCCCGTGTCAACTCACGCATAGCATCTGGTCCAGTCATGACCGAGATCTCCGTTTCTCTAAACATCTCCTTCAAATGTTCCGCGGCACCAGACATATGAATGACCTTTGCACAAGCCGCATGCAGGGCGAGGAGAGAAGGGTGTGGCACTGGGATTGGTTTATTGTCCTTGTCAACTGCCGGTTCAAACATAACTTGTGGCTTGATATTGACATAGGTTAAGTCTTTGCCTATGAAATAGTCCACATTATAGGTGTCGGATATAACGCTACCGTGATCATCCTGGTTATGATGATTTGGTCCGAGAATCGAAAAGACGGATGCATTGAATTAACATTAGCTTGCTTAAGCCATATTTCGAATTAGGGGAACGTGTTGTGCGCATCAGAGCATGCTGCGGACTGGTTGGCAGGCTTGTCAAGAATCGTTTCATCATCTAATATCAGATATATACGGGTCACAACGCGGAAAAGAACAATGGAATACCCTTCCGACGAGTCAGCCAGGAGAGATCAGGTTGAACGAGAGATTCATGCACGAGATGTCGTAAATCATTAACAGCGATCGGTGGTTCTTGGGATAACTTCGTTCCCTTCTCTTCGGTCTCCCTGAAAAAATATCCAGGGCTTGTGTCAGACGATGTAGAAGGTGGTGGTCATTTAGTATTATAAACTTGCAAGCAAGTCGGATACCTTAAGTATTACGAAAATGCGGTCAAAGACGACGCACATATGCGGATGAGGTATATATAAACCAACCTAGTCAACATACCCGATTCGCGGTTACATGAGATAATGTCGTGTGCTAACGCATTATGACTTGAAGAGTTAGGAGAAAAGAGTAACGCGTGTCCGAGAATGCGAGCAACAATTGTTGGATTCATCATGCCATTCATCATGATGATGGCGGTGGCGTTGTCCCCGGAAACGCGCCGGGTGAGTTCCAGTCTTTGATTTTTTCCAGGTGGAGACATCGGTCGTATGCTTCGTAGATCTCTTGAGAGTGCTCAAAATAATTTCGGAGTAGAAGAGTGCGAGATAGAGTCATGATGGCTCTAAGAGGGTCGGGACGAGTCGTAAAACCTTGATGACGTTTGTGATTGACTAGATAAAAGGCAGCCCCTCTGAGGTGGAGACAAACAAAACCAGACGTAAGTGGTACTACATAGGACATTGCTCCCTTACCCCATTGCCGCTTCCAAGTTCTCAAGGAATAAAGCATTATGCAGAACTTGCATACAGACTTAATCAGAATAGTTCGTTCCGGCGATGGTCTAGTTATCACGGTAGTCATCTTGTCTGGAGAATAAGGAGACAGGAAAGAGCCAGAGTGCTTTATCGAAAAGTATTTCCGACTGAGTGCTGAGTGGGCGGACGGACGACCATCATGTATCATGCATCATGCTTCGCAATCTGAAGAACACATTCATTTAGCTTGCGGCCCCCAGCCTTTTGTCTATGCAGCATCAAATTTCTGTTGCCATCAGCGGGATCGATGGACGGACGACCATCATGTATCACGCATCATGCTTCGCAATCTGAAGAACACATTCATTTAGCTTGCGGCATTCCGCAGCCTTTTGTCTATGCAGCATCAAATTTCTGTTGCCATCAGCGGGATCGGAATTCTATTTATTGCTACCAAATACGGTTGCGTGTGGAACGGTTGACTAGCCACAGCCCTGACCTACTCCAACCGCATCCACGCGTACACGTTACAACGATGAATATTCGACTAGCAAGGGTGCGTTCAACCTCGTCTGACCGTAGCTTGTCGCCTCAGACTCTCATTTAGCGTCCAGGTTGAGGACCTTGCTGGTATGCAAGCAAGTAATCTGCAAAATTTACCTGAAAACTACTCGATGCGATTTTGTCTGTGTTCTTCCCTCAAAAATTCCATCATATGCTGTGCTAACTTGTTGGTGTTTTTTTGTGCTGTAGGGATTTACCATTTGATGACATGGCCTCAGCTGTCGTTTGTTGCTGAAGACCATAAGGGGAGGATTGTTGGCTACGTCTTGTCGCGGATGTGCGTCTGCTGGAGTTGTAACGAGAAAATATACTCACATGTGCATGCTTCACAGAGAGGATCCAGATGAGGATAACCAAGAAGGGGAGGTCCACGGACACGTCAACTCTATCTCTGTTATTCGACAATATCGGCGGTTAGGACTCGCGAAAAAATTGATGTTGCTTTCTCGTGCGTTTAGACTCTCGTGTCTGTTTGCTTACCCCAGTACTGACCGTTCGTTGGCTCTATACACTTGCGATGGATGTCTCTATGCTACAGAAGAAGCAATGGAAAAAATCTACGGCGCAGCATACGTCTCGCTTCACGTCCGAAGGTCGAATAAAGCTGCTCTTTCATTGTATAAAGATACCCTTGGGTTTGAAGTTGCCAAGGTGGAAAAGGGATATTGTGAGTCACTCCGAATTTCATCTACTTCCTGATTGATGATGAATATTTGTCGTGGTCAGATGGAGATGGGGAGGACGCATTGTCGATGCGGTTATATTTCGATCCGGAAGGGCATCATGTTCAACAGCAGCAGTGATCTATACCTTGGAAGCTTCTAAAAAATGTATTCGCCTAACTTTTCCCCGTGCAATTCTAGTCTCGGTTTTCTTCCACCTCCGCTTCCCTTGGCTTCTTGGGCGATGGTGATTTTGGGCGATTGTCAAGGGGCCGTAAAGGTTGGCGCTTCTGTTCAGGCGCTGGTGTCACCCTGTTTTAACACCCTCTCAATTTCCGACTCGTTCGTTAGATCAGCCATTATACTCTGTGTTATCTTCCGGCTCCATGTTTATTTCCTTTTCTTTTTTCTTTTTGTCAGGCAAACCACGAACAATATTTCTTCTCGTATTTGGTAGTAAGGCGCCCACGGTTCTCCTCGAGGCATGATTTGATCCGGGTTTCTCGACGCCTTACCACTCTTGGATTGATAGCTCCGAGGAACATGATTCGAACAAGCGCCTATTCCCATCTGGGCGGTGGGCGGTGGCGTGTTCGGGTCTTATCAGGCAACAGATAATCTCACTTCCCATCTCTCATCCATACCTTCTCTTACACTGCAACCAACGCCCCAGTTTTCTTCATTGATGTTCTGATAGCCTTTTCCGCACCTTGCACTGCACCTGCTGGCTTCGATCCCTACAATTTCGGTCACTAAGGTAAGCCGTTAATGTTCTGAAGGCGGTGGCCGTCGCTTCTAATGTCATTTGTACTGATCGTTGCACAGGTCTTCCACGAGAGCTGCTAAAATTGTCGAACAGTGACATAGTTCTCTCGTCCGTTGACCTGAGAGTGCAACACTACGAAGCCATTCGCCACAACTGTCGCCACAACTATCGCCACAACTACCCCTAACAGATTTCCCTTCGGCAGTGCTGTACGTGGCCCTTTGTCCTTATCTCCATCATTGTGTTCCGTTGCATCCACTCGTACCTTCCACATATATTCAGTGCCGTCTATTCTCCAGAGTGGATATATAAAGCACTACGCACACCAGAAGCGCCTGTTTTTTAAGACTTCATACCCACTACAATCACCCACAACACCAAGCACAGAAATGGCCTCGCCTTACTCCTGGAATACTCCTGTCAGCGGGAATAGGAGTCCCTATCATCAATCTTCTCCATTCATCCCTCCCGCAAACCTCCTCTCCACGTCACCCTACGCGTCACCTTACAGCTCGCCTTACGGGGCAGGCGTCCCTCTTCCTGGAGGTTCCACAGGAGGCTCACCCTACCGAGCCGGCGTTCCACTTCCAACAGGATCCCCCAATACCGCCCCATTCCCTCTCCCCAACACGCCATACTATGACCCCAATTATGATCATTGGGGTCGTCCTCGTCGACCCTCCTATCCCGGTCCACATCCAGATGAATATGCACCTCCGTGGGCTGTTCCTCAAGGACGTCGTCGAAACTCGTTCAGCGCTGGACCTTGGCAATCGGCTTACCCGCCGTCACCTGGATATTGGCCTCCTCAAGGTGTTTATCCTCAATATAATAATGGGGGTTTTGACATCCATCCCTTGCTCAACGGCGAAGTCCCTCACTCAATGCTCCTCTTCGACCTCTCCGCCCCTAGATACCAGGCCTTGAAATACGTCGGTCCAGGTCAAACTGAACATCCCTCTACCGAGGAATTAAACCAACCAGCTACATGGCCTCCATCGAATACTCTACGTATCGAGTGTGATGTAATCCCACAGTGGCCTATTGCATTCCAATTAGATCCCAATTATTTCGGAGGGGCGTTGCCTCCTCCCGGATCGAGCATTCCGCCTATAACCCTTGGAGATGTATTGTCGAGGATTTATGATCATTTTCACCAGAGGATTACGCATGCGGATTGGGCACTGTTGGCACCGGAGGATGAAAGTAGGATTGCGAGGGCGTATACGGCTAGGTGCAAAGCACTGGGTACTGCGGAGGTGATTGAGAGGAGTTATGGTGTTAAGAGGATCGATTATTGTTTGGGGAAGGTTTGGTTTAGAGGGTTGACGAGAAGTGGTGAAGGGATGGATGTGTTGAAGTTGCATTTGCAGAAGCGGTGAAGAGGTGAGGTGAGGTGAAGGTCGGTTCCGTGGATGGATGGATGGACTGATTCCGGAATGATCAAACGATTCTTTTATTTTCGTTATATCTGTTTCTATTATTACTTCCTCTTTATGATTTTTGATATGCATAGGTAGATAGCTGTTTGTCTTTGTGCGACGGGGATTGTTCAATTCTCTCGATAGTGTACATGTACGTCGAATGAGGGTGTAAATGAAACACAAGAATTTGAACGAAACAAGATATCGTGGTCGATAAGGGGTTGGGAGTCGAATACTCCTAGGCGTAAGGACAATTATTCAGTTGAATGTTTAGCTGCGATGGTAAAGCAACAAAGCTTCACGCGTATGACAGCGTTCTGGATATGAACAAGAGGTTTTGTTTATTCATGTTACCCTTGCTGTGCCTGAAAACGGTTGTTTTCGGACTGCAACAATTATGTACATCTCCGTTGACAGAATACCACGAGTCTCGAACGGGCTTCACAAGGACAATCACTTTAACCATAAATAAACACGTATATTGCGATCACTCAGATTATGGAAGAGATGGAGTTCATCAATCATTGGCTGGTTATGTGGTGCGATACAATTGATGAACGAGTGACCAGGTTCGCTTGTCAAACCTTGCGGCAAAATCAATTGCCGTTGTTCCTTAGAAAGTCCCTGAATGCTGGCGGCGACCTCAGCGAGCCGCTGAGCCTCCTCTTTCGACTCGTTTGTCCCCGTCATGTTTAGAGTTCTGGCCTAGAAGATCAAATGTTGATGGTCATATTATAATCTTAAGCCATACTTTTTGGAGTCTCCAGAGTTGAAACACTGAGCTCATTGCTCATAGCGGAGGAAAAAGGCCTAGCTTATGCAAAAGTATTATCGCAAGTTGCTCATCAACGGGTAAGATGCGCCGAGGAGCTCCATTCAGATACGGGTCCATTCGCCCAAAATGTATTAGCCTCTTCGATTGACAAGCGCTTTTTCTCATCAAACGACAAGAGAAGATGTTGAAGTCGTCAGAGACGTCGTAGGGAAGGTTCAAATTTCACAAGAGTTTTCTCATGTCGCGGAGGTTATCCATATAAGGTATGTGGTATTGATGGTTTCTTTATCCGCCATGCATTCATACCGTCAATGGTGGAGCACACTTTGTTTGTTTTTCTCCATCTTCCATCACTTGGCTGACGAAGAATGTGGTTTTTCGATGGGACGCCCATGTAACGCACATCTTCCCACAGGAACATAGCCTTCTCTGACAGGGCCGATCCTCCAACAGCCCGCTACTGACTGCGATAACCCCTCGGTCTTATTTTAGCATCCCTGCACTCTGATGGAGGTTGAATAAAATGGTCAAGGCACTGTCAAACATATAAAAGCTTAGGTAGGGGATACCAAGGGGCTATGCTATCCTCGCCCTCCTCGTTGTCCCGTCCATCATGCGATTAACGGTGATCACTCTGTTGGCTTTTCTCGGATGCTCACTCGCTCAGGAGGCACGACGCGACAAGAGGGGTGCTGCCTTCAAGAAAGACGCGATTTGTGAGACCATCGAGAAAGGTCTCTCTCCCGCAAGCAAGGTCTTTTACCCAGGTATAATCTTGCCGCTGGCTTTTTTGTCGGGCAGGATGGGCGTCCTTACGAATTTTATCAACCCAGGTCTGAATCCGGTACAGTACAACAAAGGAATTGCGCACTGGGCTGCTTCAAGTTCTCAGAGAGCCAAATGTGTCGTAGAACCTGGTTCAACCGTGGATGTCTCCGAGACTGTATGTGCAGCCACAGTACCCGATCCCAGTTGTCGACTCGGACTAATACCCTAATTAGCTTAAGGTTTTGGCTTCAACGCGCACTCCATTCGCTGTGAGCTCCATTTTGTTTCGGAATTGAATTACCTCTTTACACGTAATTTTAGGTTAAGGGGGGTGGCCATGCGTCAAATCCCGGCTTTTCCTCGACCACTGGCGTTCAAATTACTATGTCTCGGTTTGGGGAAGTCACGTATAACGAAACTGATAAGACCGCCGTGATCGGAGCAGGCTTGATCTGGGATGATGTTTATGCTGCACTAGCCCCCCATGGTGCTACCGCGGTTGGCGGCCGAGTGACCGGTGTTGGTGTCGCTGGTTTCATTCTTGGTGGAGGTACGTGATACAATTCCTGCTTTGGATAAATACCATAGTCGCTTAACTCTAATAAATAGGCTATTCCTGGAAGACTAATCAGTATGGCTTAACCATCGATACTGTCGTTGCCTTCGAACTAGTGAAACCCGATGGCACGATCCTGCATGTCACTCAAGGCGATCAACCAGATCTATTTTGGGGCTTGAAGGTCCGTTTCTGATGCGCTAATGTTATTGTGCTGTGTACTTAATGACGTGGATCATCAGGGAGGCTTTAATAATTTTGTGAGCGACTCGCTGAGAGTTTGAGAATTACATTGACATTTGCGGCTAGGGTATTGTAACTAGGTTTACCCTCAGGACCGTCCCACAGGAAACACAAGTCTGGGTACGTTTAACCTCTCACTAAACCGAGTGTTTCACCTCAGCTGAGTTTGATTTCAGGGTGGATTAATCACAGTGACCGCTCCATTCATTGACCAAATCTCAGCAGCCACAGCAGATTTCTCTGCAAATGTCAAGGATCCAAAGGCCAGCATCATTACGACATATAACTTCCTCCTTGGACAAGTACGCTCAATTGGTACACTGATGAATTGGTATTTATGATCCTCGACTAGCCTGGCATCTCTCAACTTCTCTTCTACGATGGCCCAACCCCTCCGCCTGGAATTTTTGATAAATTCATGGATGTCCCCTTTTTCACAAGAGATGTCAAAACCAGGGATTTGCTCTCACTAGTAAAGTCATCACCTGCTAACGCAACTGCCAATCAACGGTGAGTTGATGAAAGCCTCTCGCGTTTCACTTTTAGACCAGTTTGGTTTCTCAGGGCAATCTTCAACACAGTCTCGGTTCTTGGCTATTCTCGTGATCTACTTGACGCCGTGTATAATGAAACAAAGGTCAGCTTACAACCCAAATTTTGATTAGTATCCACTTAAATCTGCTTCTAGTTCTGGGGCGCGCGGTTGAGCAACATTTTCACGCTTGACTCTGGTACATTCATATCCTATGACGTCGAACCTTTCCTGCCAGATATTCTTTCTCATAACGACAGCTCATCTGCCTTCCCTCCCACCCGGACCACTAGATATTGTCCGTTCAACATCTACTACGCATGGTTGTTTAGGGAAAACGATGATACGTTCTACGACGCCATCAAGCAAAGCGCCGCCCGCCTTTATTCACTTGCTATCGCCGAGGGACAAACAATCGACGAGGCATCAGTATATGGTAACTATGCTATTTTCGACACTCCTCCCGAAAGGATATATGGGGACAATCTTCCTATGCTACAGGCTCTCAAGAAGCTTCATGACCCCGACAATATAATGGGACTCGCAGGAGGCTTCAAGTTTTGACAGATAATCATATTATAATTAGAGCATTCTCATAAATATTCCAACAATCAAATGTTGCTTCTGATCGGCTCCTTTTGCACAAGTTTCTTCGATCACAGCTGATCTACCTTTGATACTTTGAATGCCTGCTTGCTCCCACCGAATGTATTTTCGTCACACCTAGCGCTGAGATACGGGTTTCTTGGTAATCTACCACAGGTACGTCTCATGCCGATCGTGAAATCGTATCAATTCAATATATACTTCTATGAGAAGTTAACAGAAATAATTTGGCGTCTGTATTGTGTAGGGTACTGAAGTAGGAATACTGGGCGCGAATGGGAGATAACTGCCTCAAACTGATGCATATCCCTCAACGTCACATTTGATTTAACTCTCGCCGGCTTATCGGAGATGAAATGGATGTGCCCTTTAGCGGCTAGTGGAGACCAACCCTTGACTACTTCAAGGCGCCGTGGCTCAGTAGGCCATTGATAGAGAACTGAAATGCTTCAATCGCGCCACAGAAATTCGTGAGCAGCCAGTGTACCTTTGCTCATGATAATTTCGGCCCATCAGTATGCCTGGCCGAGGTCAATTCCAAAAATGATTCAAACATAATGGACATGAGTGCCGAATGATGCGTTCACCATCTGTCAAGTTATCCTTCCAATCACAGTGTGGTAACGTCTCATATATATAAATTTGAGCAATATCAACGGTCTTCCCGCACGTCTTCTCCCCTTCGTTACGTCGCCATTTTCCAGCCTATCAAATTCACTGAGCGCTCATTTTCATTCTGTGGCGAGTTTGCCGCGAAGATGGCGATCATGGATTCAAGTCAGGTTGACGTACGATTTGAGAGGGCAGAATTTGACGGAATCCTCATTGCGATCCTGGCCTATGGTGAGCATAGCTGTGACTCTGAAATCAGCACCCTTTGAGCTCGCAACCAGGCGCCCTTGTGATGCTGTTCATTCAGCTTTTACGAGTTCTACTAGTTCGGCCTAAGCGCGGCAAGGTGTTTTGGGGAATCACCGCTTACTCAAGCATTTTGTTCACGCTCGCAAGTATGGCAGCGGGGGGGAAGATTAAATTCGCTGAATACATATACGTAACGTCCCGCATCAATGTTGCTCTCGAGGGTCCAAGCACGGACAGCTGGATACCCAGCCAAGTTTTCAAGGATCATGCGGGTTCAACGATGAATATAATGAGTCGAGTATGGTGAGGTACATCCCTCATTTACAAAATCTACGCATGATTTATGATGAACAGCACCCTGCTGACACCATGGATCGGAGATGCATTCATGGTGAAGAACACGATGTCATCGGGCAACACAATAAACTGACTCTCGTGTTAGATATATCGCTTAATGGTGATCTGGAGTTACAAATGGTGGATGCTCATCATCCCCGTTCCACTTTATATTTCCCATGTCGGTAAGTCTTGAGTTGTTGTTCAAGGATTACTTTGCGGCACAGGCCTAAACCATTCAAAATCTTCAGGAATGTCGATCCCGGTCATCATTGCCGATACTAGGCTTGACCAAGCCCGCTGGGAGCCCAAGTCTCATCGCTATGGCATTGTTTTCCATACTCTTTGTGTGGCCTTGAACCTCCTCATATCACTGCTTATCACGGTGAAGTTGTTGACAATGCGGAAGAAGCTGGAAATTGCCCTAGGGAAACTAAATGCATACTTCTATACATCCAAATTTACAATTTTAGTCGAAAGTGGGGCTTTTGCTACGCTCTGGGGAATTGTTTATTTGGCAACCCTTGCTCAGAAACATTGGTCGCAGGCTGCTTTCCTCCAACCTTATTATTATGTGATAGTGCGTGGCCCACTTTCCTTCTCGATATTGCATTCTTAAGGATATGAATTTCAGGCACTAACGCGTATGATCATCGTGCTCAAAATGGCACAGAACCAGGCATGGTCTCGCGATATAGTATCGGCAGCAAGCCACGGTGTCATGGATTGGGAAGTCTCATCTTCTCATACGATCTCGGTTGAAGTTCCGCATACAGGAAATGTCGAAAACGGCCTGGAGCAAATGAAATCACCCGATTCTTCGGTGACTTCCTCGCATACTCTAGGCTAATATTTCAGGTTTTTTTAATATGCTATTCATACAGTTTTTGATCAACAGTGTTGATTTCTCCACTCATACAAAGTCTACTTGTTGGTCCATCAATTATCATTGAGTTTTGACAGAAGCGAAGCCAGTACTTCTGGAGTCCTGAGAGCCACAGGTAACGAGTATAATTAGTACAACAATTTTCGAAATGACTCAATCTGAGCGCGGTATGTATGTGCACTTTATCGGTATCTACTGAATGGCAAGAGCATCAGATTTTGAATTCGAGTCAAGGTCGAGTCCGTTTGTGTTTGGCATTTGATGGAGACCCAATCAACGCTGGCGGCGTGAGCGATGGTGGGAAATTCTTCTTCGTCTCCACCAATAACAATGACCGCTCGTTCGGCAAATCGTCCACCTCCTAGTCCATATTTTCTGAGTCCACGGGGAAGGGATTGGTGAAGAATTGGGAATAAATATACGTGAGTCCCAAGAAATCGTAAGGCTGGTGGGGGTTCTGATATAATGATTGTCAGCCTAAGACACCAAGAAGGTGGAAAGAAACGACGGCTACATGAAGTGGAGAAGCTTCAAGTGCACATCACATGGGCGGAGTTGCGGTCAGAAAGACAAATGACTCGATTTCTTGGCCTCAGCGTATATCGAGGTACCAAGATTCGGGGTCTTGGAGGCGAAGTCCCGCCCAAGTGTACCGCCCATTTAAATAAGCCAGCACCCAATGTCGCATCTGCTGCTCATTGACGATGGGATTCGGTGGCTGATGATAAGTCTGGGGATGGAATAAGAGGGGCTGGGGAGTGGGCTGATAGTATTCCCGTGCCGCACACCTAATCTCCTGGTGAACACGAACGAGTACGTCTCCAACTGTGACGTAGGACTGTTTGACAAGGACTATAGGCCGATCCCCCGTTGGTTTGGAATAAATCGTTAAGGAGGAGGTAGGGGGATTGGTTGCTGGCCTATTCTGCCAGATATGACCGTATGGGAGCTCCATCCGAGCAACAGCCGTGGAAGGGCATTCGGACACTGACCATGCAATAGCAGCACCTCTCTGAAAACGCTCCAACATCGGGTCCAAGGCTGGGGGTTGTGCGAACTGTCGCGGTAACGGAACACATGCATAAGGGGGTTGATTGTAATGAATCTGGGGTGGGTGGTGGGCCATTTTGAATGCGGTGTAGATTGACGTCCGTCTGTGCTATAAGAACAGATATGATAGTCGGTGTCTGCCGAGTTCTATTCACGATGAGTCACTTTTTTGAGTCACTGCGGAACCGCGGTCGGGGCGACCTTCTGTTCAGTAGAAGTAGTTTTTTAGTGAGCGGGTATTATGGAGATGCTCAAGTAGAAGAGCTGCGACTGGTGACCGCGCACTATGATGGCGCAGTTGGAGGACTACAACGAGTACCCGGGGAAGGCTTAGTTTGGGAACCTGCTATCTGTCCCCTTTATATCGCGAAACGACCCCGTGCAACCTCTCATGGGGACCTTGCAGTTTCGAGTCATCCCACAATACAGCGACAGCTCTTTCCAAGTGGAACAATGGGGATCGCATCCCACTTTTTCTCTTAACTTAGCTCCGAGAAGTAAACGACCCTGAAATGTCGAGAAGCTCGGTTGCTATACCCAAAGCGAAGTGATTGGGATATCAGATAGACTTCGGTCTTTCCCACCTAGGATGACGGGGGAGGACGTCATTATGGCTGGGTTTCTGAGTTATTCTGGACACCCGGCGGCATTCGCATGTCTGAAATTTTCCATCATCGTCCTGTATTGGGGGATAATATATCCTTAAGTAGGGATCAGCTATGCCAGGCTGAATGACTTAGGCAAGATATACATGTAGAACGACGAATATTTCTAAGCCCAAATGGCTCGGGGTCGGGATATATAACAAAATGGCCGTGACACTCGATTTACTGCCAGCCCTTCGGCGCAGATAGTGCGTTTCCCAACGTCTTGGACTGATTGGTCACAGAAACAATTTAACTCTTTCGAGATGTCTTCGTTCACAAGACGGGAGGACTTCGCCATGGGGGTCCGTTATCTCCATCATTACGAAGGACAGTTGGAGCGACACTCGATGGCTAGTCCCATCTTCTTTGCCACGTGGTAGTGACGGGGCCGCCAGAGTAGCCTGTTAGCGAAATGGCCTCCGAAGAGAAGCCTCAGTTGCCTTGGAGGCGGACGAGCGGAATCAATACGAGGCGGTGTCAGCTCCGGCCCTGCGATTCTCCTGAATTAAATGCTATCCTAGGAAAACGCTATGGATGGAATCAACCCTGTTTCGAAGCTCGATAATGGCTCGGAACCTTCGTTGGTACACTTGGGACATTGGTAACCACCAGCGACAAGCGTGTGCTGTACACCTTGTCTTAAACCCATTCGGCTCACATTGAAATCAGGCTCGCCGGCCCAGTCATTTCGTCAAAAGAGTCCTGATGCCGTGGTCGCTCATTGATATAACCTTAAGGCGAGAGGCTCATACGTACTCGGTGACATTAGTCTCGATGGAGACGTGAATCAAACGTGGCGAGCTGAGATTGCTTCACAGGACTGAATCTTCGTAAAAAAAGTATGATCGATTGTTCGATGATATATGTTGATCAGCATTGTTCATCTTCTCCAAGCTGGATCTAATCCGGGTCGAGCGAAAGGCTACACATATGACTGTTGGAAGTCATGTATAGCTTCCGCCCCTCGGAAGCTGATCCATTCCGGTGCTGAGTGAAATCGCATCGAGCATCGAGAAAAAGCCAGCTGATGAGAATCTATGATTGAATTAGGCAGGATTTCTGTACTTTACGTTACTTGTCGGGGCTGTCATACGAAGCTCATAAAAGAACCCAATTTCATTCGGAAGTCGCCGGACGCTATAAAAGTTACCGGGAGTGTGCTGGGCCGGTAGTAGATGTGGACAAGATTGCTCAGCATGTATCTCGTTTTCATCAGTGTTCTAGTCTTGTTGAACAATAGGGTTCATCGAAGGATTTAGAGACTTTGAAACGACGCCACTTTGAAATGGAGGAAGCAAGATAATTATGAATACGAACAAGGGTACACCGTACAAAGGTATTCAGAGAATCCATACACATAGCTCAGTTCCTACGTAGTGGGTGATCTACTGTAAATCCCCGTGATCAGTCATGCCATATTTGAGAGAGTGGCGCCAAACATACAGGTATGGCCATTACAAAGATGAACGGTGCTGTAGCCACTGAGTGAGTGACATTCAAATCCCCATATTTGGTTATTTCCTAGAAGAATGTCGTGACCGTTTGGACCGCCCATTTCAAGGTTTTCGCCAGACAAAAAGCAATCCCAGCTCGCTGTGACAGAGCTTAAAGGCACTTCCCGATACCGTTGGAAGAACGCAGCTTTAATCTGAGCTTTTGAATCCTCGGGTAATGGTAGAAAAGTTCCTTTAAGGTCGACCGGCTTCGCGATGTTAGAACGAAAGTGTTGGAATACATCAAGTGCAGTAACAGTCTGGATGGCGGAATGACCGTACAAAACACCGATGTGTGCCAAAGGCGTGTGTATGTGAATGGGGGGTTTCAACTTGATGTCGGACAACTTGAGTTCCTGAGGAAACGTCACTGTGCTTGATGATATGCTAAGAGGATAGAGCTCATTGGCAGAACTATCCACCTGCGGGGCGTGGGATGCGGGGAGAGGGACTGTTGGTGAACGAGGAGCATAGTGGGCCTAATAGCCCGGGTCAATGGTTAGTCTGATTGATTCTGGACATGCGTACAACGGGCAGCTTGTAATGGATCTCAGAAAATGATTACAACGGAAATGAAGAAAACAAACCAGGGCAAGGGTATCAAAACCTATCCGGGTCGTTAGGTAGGCATTGATTGGGCAAGAATTTTGTTGGAGGGATATCTGCAAAAAAACGAGACAGTCTTTTCGAAGAAATCGCAAAACCTTTGTCACCTACGTATTCAACTTTATGGTATAGCATTTGGGGTGAGCTTGTCGTAAGGAGGTCCTGTCTTTTGAGCCAGCTGCTTGATATACATTTGATGGTTGCTATAAGCTGTAAAAGTGATGAACCCTTTCTAGACTATTTCTATGCTGAATCGGCTATGGTGCGAAGCCGATCTCAGCTCAATATTTCCTGAGAAGTGATCGCAAAAAGGTGACCGAAGACTTCACAAAAATGGGACGGTTCTAGAAATCGTCAACAGGGAACGGAACTCGTTGTGTTGAGTGATCTCGAAAAGCTAATTGTAGAAATGGTGGCAGAAGCGTTTAATCCATGATGTATAATATCCTACCCAGAGAACAAGGTACATATGTGGCCGGGCTGATGAATAAAACTCGAGAAGGAGAGCGGCGGTGATCGCGAGGCCGCTTGCTTGCGCTGCACGGAGCTCGGCTTAGTCGATGTAAGAATCTATCTATAACACAATAAGAACCCCCGAGAGCGGAATTTGATTAAAAGACATCTACTCACTCACCGAGAAGATCTCATAGTTGCTCCGGCTAGATCATGAGTGTTCCATTTTATTTGTCGCTCCAAGCCGTCCGAGTCTATCTCAGAAGATTACCCGATCACCAGATCCTCCACCAATGGTCGGACAAGGGATTCCAAATAACAACCATTAAGTCTTGCATTCCACGATCGTTCGGAATATGACGAGCGGGAACACCATAGATAGCAAACTGGAATTGCCGACAATCATTCAAGCTTTGCCTGGCGGTTGCGCGCGCGATGGCATCTGTCGTTGCAGCTTTACAGGGTCCAGGGTCTAGAGAATCAACAGGGAACCGAGCGATAATTCAGTCCTAAAGACTCCGATGGTCCTCATGCTTGGACATCATAGGGTGAGTGATTGAACATGGGGAACAGTCTGCCGCTCGCTGAACTGACGTTGTAAAGATAGCCAGTGAGGATCAGAGTCTGTGAGGGGATGCGATTAGCTAATACCTTAGAAGTCAGTTCGTTACCCTGCTCAGATTTCCTTGAATATGTGCATCTGGAAATACACTCACGTGGCTAAGGTGACTTCGAATCCGATAAGGTGGTTTGGCATGGAAAGGCCTGTTACCTGAAGGATCTACGAGATTGGCGGCGTAGATGGGGACTGGGCGGCCTCCCAATCTGATGATGAGCATCGCTGACGACGGCGCGGGCTTCCGCGAGGACAATAGCGAAAGGCGGAACTGGAGATGCCGATATAGCGTTGAGAAATCGTCCTGTTGACTCCATGTCAGTTAGATGCCCCGCGTGTGATGGGGCCTGGATAAGTGATACAATGATGGTGAGAACTATGTCTGCTAGCCCGCGGACTTGACTGGACCGGTCAGGGTCACGCCGTTCAGCTTAGTAACTCGCTTAGCACTTGCAACCGCGAACAACCAAGGCACTGAAAACAGATGGCTTACAAAGTTCATATTCGAGTATACTTTTATACTGGCACTTATCATATCAACGCAACGTCGGGTCGTTGCTGGATGTTTACAGGCGAATTCAGCTCACACATTGGCTACGCAGCTGCGACTTACTACCTGTAATATGTCTGACACTATATTCATTAATCGAGAGCGGCTCAAACCGCCATACTTCATCATTTCCAAATAACAAATCAATTCCAAGCTCCTCTCTTCCTTGCGGTACCTAGCGGCCTGCAGTAAACTCCTCCCACATCACGAAAACATTAAGTGCCAGACGAGTGATTATATTACCATATCTAGCTACGACTAGGTAAGATAATCACAAAGAGTCCCAGATCTGACCATATAATACCCATCGGGCGCCTAACCTTTCGTGATGCAGGAGAATTCCGCATTATCCCAAGAATTCAAGGTGCTTCGATTCTGATACGCCTTCTTGATTTCTATTTGCATTTTCTCTGACGACGACTTGACGAGACAAGGGGAGCACTGTCAAGATGTCAATGGGATAGATGTCGTCATCAGCTGAGTTATTCCTTTGTAGTTGCGAGTCGCTGTTTGAGCTGGGAAGAAAGACGGGCAGGACTCTACGCACACGCGGAGCAGTCTGAGGTGGGAAATTAAATACTGATTACTATCAGTGGTAAGTGTCGGGATCCTCGAGTTTGACAAACAACAGGGGAAGAATTGACATATTAATCCGTTGAGTCTGAATTTAAGACGTAACAAAGGAGGGAAGGTACGTACAAAGTCTGCTGTGGAAGTAAGCATGTGAAATCGGCTGAAGCCTGAAGGAAGCTGAGGGATTGGGTTAGTATGCATATGTGCAGGGTACCAGTGAACAAACATGGAAGCCACCAGTGATGAAGCATGGAAGCCACCAGTGATGATGATTAAATCTCCCATACAATGCTCATAGACATGCCTGTCACTCGTAATCACAGTGGAATCACTTCTAATTTTCGTTCCAGACCCCAGAAGGGCCAATTTCTATAGGGCTTAACGAAACTGGGACGCACAATTTGCTCCATTGACGGAACATGGTTAGTGATGGAACGCCACACTGAGTTGCAACCAACAAAGATCAACTTGAAAACGGCATCGTCGCCCTCCTTTTCTTGCACTATGGCAATTAACGCCTTGTTTCTATGATTGGTTAGTAACTACCGACTCGGAAGTGTCAGTCTGAACGGAAGCCGAGAACGAGGCGCCTAGCGCTCCGTCCATGCCATAAGTTAATATTATACAGTATCGCACGACGTCTGGTCGTTGTTGAGGTTTCCAAAGGCATCTATCGTGTTCTTAAATCGAAAAAGTAACTGGACTTTCAGACTGGGGGCAGCATGATCAAACATGATGATGATGATGTCACTTTACAGCTGAAAAGGACTTGGAAGTTCTCTATGATTTCCGTGGACAATTCAAATCCCTTTGGAATCTCAGCCAGATCTGCGCTTCTAGAGATCTATTTAAATTGGCACTTCAGAGGTCCGAATCAGGTTCGCCCATGCACATCCTCCGGTTTTCAACCCTTAGTGGGGTATGTCCGCCATTTTCCAACCCCGCGCATTCAGGGCTCTGACACGTGTTCAACAGCTTGCTGAACAATCAGGTCCATCATCCGGAAGATGAAAACCCTGACTCTGGTTCTTCTTCAGTGCAACAACGTGGCAGACAACAGCCCCGGGATCTCGCATAGGCGAGGAGTTCTTTTCCGTAGAACAAGGTAGCGAGGCGACTAAGCCACACGCAAACTTCGCAAGACATTCCTGGGACATCAGATCAACGGACAGGCGTCACAAGTCGTAGTAACCGTTGCCAAATGTCCTTGAGCTTACGGTAAGCTGTCAAGCCTAGGTTGAACCCAGGATGTTACAACGGAACCAGAAAGTGAGATTGGTGAGTTGTGACATGATCTTCGGCTTGGCAAGCGAAATTTGTCCAGAAACGAAATGCATAACGGAGCCTAGGTATTTGTCCTAGTTCAAAATGGGCAAAAATATATATTGAACTCAAAATACCAGCACGTCTTGCCAAAAGCTATGGTTTTGTCATCATTCTCCTAAATTAGTTAAGAACGCCGTTCATCCCTCAAGACCTCAATTTCCGCAGAAGTCATCTGTATTCATTTCCGATGTGGAACGCTGTTGGGACGTGGTTCAGCAACCTCACAACAATGAATTATATTCACAGGGTCGGGGAGTATTAGGTAACAAGTTCCAGAAAGAAATTTGCAGATCTGAGGATCCAAAGGATCGAATTTAATGAGGTTGGGCGTAGCGAGTCCATCCTTAAAACCTAAAAGGTCGAGACTTTTACGCGAGTATAACTGGGTAGGCCAGGAGTAAATGTGGTTCCGAATTGGTGACACACTGGGAGCTTCTAACACGTACTAGCCGCTATACAGCAGTTTTGTACTTCAATCGCTTGCACTCACGAGTCTCTTCAAGACGTCGACTCTCGAAGTAACCGAGACTTCTCCAACGGGAAGTTGAATACACACTGTCAATGAGCACATGGAAGCTTCGTAGTTAAAATATTACCAGGGAAGTTTTGCTCAATTCAAAACAGATATCCCACGTTTATAGTAAATCTCACTAATAAGACCTCCGAGGAGAAAACACCGATGCAGTTCTTTGACTTAACCCCTTGATCCATGTCTACGGGCTGTTCCAGCAACGGCAATCAGATTAATCTTGCAAGTTCCCTCTTCACAAGCCACTGAACCAAATGGATTCACACGGCGATCATTATAGTGACTATACATTTCCAGGAGCGGGAGACAGCATTCAGACTGATGTCAGATAGACCCGGTCAACAGCACATTTTAGGGTTGCGTGTCAATGGGTGGTGATAGTTTCTGTGGCACTATCATTCCCAGATTCCGTCTCGGGGGAGCTGACCTACGCCTACCCGTGGAATGAATACAGCAAAAGAACATGAGCACTCAGATCAGGTAGCACTAGTACTAGCGATGTCTATTTTTATGTCGACTGACAATGGAGTTTGTGCGTCAAGTTCACCCGGTAAGAACAGAAACTTTTTTGCTGGTGACAGAGCCAGGTTTGATTAGATAAAAATAATGTATATTAGATGACGCTCGATACATAATACTCAGTGTTTGCCCGAATCGAAGGGAAGGAAGCTGGTAGCTCGAACCTACATAGGGGATATTCAACTAGTCAATTGTTTCCGCAGGAAACAACGGAACCGAGAGCGTGGATGAAGTTTCAATGCAGCGAAACTTTGACATCTAGACGAAGGAAGAATAGCGAGGAAAGGAAAAAGTGAACAAAAAAATTCAAACAATATCGGTATCCGAGGCCAAGTGAACAACACCATGTCCGCCCACCGCCATATTATCGAAGCCCCATACTTGATATTTACCCAGCAGTAAATCCTTGCCCGCAGGACGATCTGTTGGATGAAGAGGAGCAGTGGATGGAGGGGGAGTGGGAAGGAAGAGTGGAGGACCAACACCGCTGTTCACGCTGTGGGTCCCAGTACCAATAATACTGACACTGCCGAAGCCGCTGCCGGGCACAACACCAGCTCCACGCACAACGCCAAAGTCGGTGCTGGCAACCACGCCTGAGTTAACCCCATCTAAATGTCCTCTAACAAACTTGGCCCAGAT